>PVKE010017450.1:0-30726 GCA_004027555.1 Craseonycteris thonglongyai
CTGTTGCGTTCACGCGTTGTGTCCGGTGACAAGTGTAACACATAAGTCAAAATGTATTGTCTGGGTGGGCGGAGATCACAGTGTCAGGCTGTCAGAATTCTAGGAATTTATGACCTTGGCAAATTCCCAGAATGCATTAAACTATTGCTAGAAAGTTTTGTCTTCTACAATCGCTTCAAAGTCCATGGTACACGGAATTTCACCCCAGACATTGCGAGTGACGATCAACCAAAATTGGCCTTGCGATCGACTTGTTGGCCACCCCTGCCCTATACTGTGCTTTACATGCCTGTGACTTTCCTGTAACTATCAATTTGTATTTCTTAATTCCTTCAACTTTCTCACCCAGCCTCCCAACCTCCCTTTCATCTAGTAACCATCAGTATGTTCTCTGTATCAATGGGCCTGTTTCTGTTTTGTTTGCTCATTTATTTTGTTCTTTAGATTCCATGTGTAAGTGAAATCATATAGTATTTGTCTCAGTCTGACTTATTTTACTAAGCGTCATACCTTCTAGGTCCATTCATGTTGTCACAAATAGTAATATTTAATTCTTTTTATGGCAGGATAATATTCCATTGCATATATGTACAACAATTTCTTTATCCAATGGTCTATTGATGAGCATTTCAGTTGTTTTCATGTCTTGACTATTGTAAATAGTGTTTTAATGAACGTAGGGGTGCATATATCCTTCCAAATTTGTAGTTCAGATTTTTTTTGATAAATACCCAGGGCTGGAATGGCTGGGTCATTTTTTGGGTAAATTCCATATCATTGTCCATAGTGACTGTACCAATTTGCAATCCCACCAACAAGGGTTCCCTTTTCTCCACATCCTCATCGACACTTGTTATTTCTTGATTTATTGATGATGGCTCTTCTTAGAGGTGTGAGGTGATATCTTACTGTGGTTTTAATGTGCATTTCTCTGATGATTAGTGACATTAGACATTTTTTTCATATGTCTATTGGCCATCTGTATGTCCTCTTTGGATAAATGTCTGCCAGTTCTCTTTATTTATTTATTTTTTAAGATTTATTTTTATTGTTTGTTTTTTTTGACAGAGAAAGAGACAGGCAGAGAGAGAGACAGAGAGAAGGGGGAGGGCCCAGAGCATTCTCCATAGTTGACAACAGTAGTTTTCAATGTAGTTTCACTCCACAGGTGGGCATGGGGCTGCGCAGGGCAGGAACTGGGCCAGAAGTCTCCCACATCAGCCCCAGCAAGAACTGTACTGGGGGCACACCCCAGTTCAGCATATGGGTCCGCATGGGCCGGGGCTGGGATTTGATCCTCAGTCTCTGGGGCTGAAAAGCGAGTGCTCAACCCGCTGAGCCATCCCAGCTTCCCCAGGTCTTCTTTTTTAAATTGGATTTTTAATCCTATTTTAAAAATTGGATTGTTTGATTGTTTGGTGTTGAGCTGTATGAGTTTATTACAGATTTTGGACATTAACTTCTTACCAGAGGTATCGTGGGTGCATATTTTCTCTCATTCAATGGGATGTCTTTTCGTTTTGTTGATGGTTTCTGTTGCCGTGCTAAAACTTTTTAGTTTGATGTAGCCCCATTTGTTTATTTTTTCTTTTGTTGCCCTAGCTTGAGGAGATATATCAGTAAAAATATTGCCAAAAATGATATATAAAAGTTTGCTGACTATATATTCTTCTAGGAGTTTTATGGTTTTGGGTCTTAACTTTAAGTCTTTAATCTATTTTGCCTTTATTCTTATATATGGAGTAAGAAGATGGTCCAGTTTCATTTTATTTTTTGCATATATCTGTCCATTTTTTTTTCCAGCATCATTTATTGAATAGACTGTATTTATCCCAACGTATACTTTTGCTTCCCTAGTCATAGATTAAGTGCTCATACAGGCATGGATTTGCTTCTGGGCTCTCTAGTCTGCTCCATTGATCTATGTGTCTGTTTTAATGCCAATGCCTTGCTCTTTTCATTACTATAATCTTGTATTACAGTTTGATATCAAGTAGTGTCATAACTTTAGCTTTGTTCCTTTTTCTTAGGATTGTTGTGGTTATTTGGTGTCTTTTATGGTTCCACATAAATTTTAGGACATTTAGTAAAAAATGCCTTTGGTATTTTGATAAAGGTTTCGTTAAATCTATAAATTGCCTTTCATAGTAGGACGTTTTAATATATTAATTATTTCTATTCATGAGCATAGATATATATTTTCATTTATTTGTATCTTTTTAAAATTTCTCTCTTCAATGTCTTATAATTTTCTGAGTACAAGTTTTTTATTCCTTGGTTAAATTTATTCCTAGGTATATATGTTTTTGATGCAATTATAAATGGGATTATTTTGTTAATTTCTCTTTCTGATAGTTTGTTATTGATGCATAGAAATGTAACCAATTTCTGAATATTAATTTTGTATCTTGCTATTTTGCTAAATTTATTTATCAATGTTAATAGTTTTTTGGTGGAATCTTTTGGGTTATCTATATATAGCATCATGTCATCTACAAATAATGTGACAGTTTTACTTCTTCCTTTCCAATTTGGATGTCTTTTTATTTTTTTTTTCTTGATCTGATAGCTGGTGAAAGTGCACATCATTGTCTTGTTCCTGATCTTAAGAAAAATGCTTTTATCTTTTTCCCATTGAGTATGATGTTAGCTGTGAGTTTGTCACAGATGGCCTTTATTATGTTGACATATGTTCCTTTTATTCCCACCTTTTTGATAATTTTTATCATAAATGGATGCTGGATTATGTCAAATGCTTTCTTTGCATCAATTGATATGGTCATATAATTTTTATTTTTTATTTTATGTGGTATATCATGTTAATTGATTTATGGATATTGAGCCTACTTTGCATCCCAGGAATAAATCATTCCTGATTATAGTGTATGATTATTTTAAAGATTTATTTTATTGTTTTTGACATAGAGAGATAGAGACAGAGAGAGACAGAGAAAAGGGGGAGGGCCCAGCGATGTCTCCATAGTTGTACATCATTAGTTTTTCGACATTGTTTCATTCCACACAGGTGAGTGAAGAGCTCCTCAGGGTGGGAACCAGGCTGGGGACCTCTTGCATGAAAGCTCACTATGTAGGAGTCACTGTATAGGAGTCAGTAGTTCTGTATCTGCAAATGTTTTAGGAAAAGCATGTCAAATAAAATGAATATTCCAGGGCAAAATTATTGTTTGGGTGATTATTTTTTAGTAGCAAGACATTAGAAATAACCTACTAAAGTACTCAACAATGGGGTAATAATTAAAAATATTCTCTCATCCATTTATAGTGAAGCTGATGAAAACTTTTAAATATAATAATATAGTGAACAATTGCACAATATTTTTGCTGTCTGACATCCATTCATGCTTATTCTGACAAAAAAGCTTTCTGTCTGGATTTAGCAGTGGAACATGGGCCTAGGTTAAACCAATCAGCATGGACATTGTCCTCAGAGCCTGGTTCAAGGAGATCATAAAACCTAAGCCAATCCAATCCTAGTGAATCTCAAGAATTATTCTGGAAATGCTGAGGCAAAGCTGTACCCATTTGCCTGCTGAGTATGGACACGTTCGTAGTAATTTCTTATGTTAACAACAGAAACCTAATACAAATAGGAAGTTTAAAGCAGTGTTTAACCAGATACTAGGATAGGAATGGCAAGATTTTACTCTAGAGTTAATCAAAGAACATTTTAGAGGACATGATGAGATGTGAGCTACCTGTTTAAGATTATTTGCCTTTTGAAGAAATGGCAACTCAGCACTTTATTTATGGATTAAATCAGTGAATAAAGAAATGATGATTTATTTTGGGAAATTCTACTTCTACTTTCAAAATAGCTCTACCATGTAATATACAACATTGCAATGCTGGAACAAAATATTAAAATTGTCCTCAAAGACTCAAACTTAATCCCATTGTCACACTCCAGAATAACCTTTGTTAATTGAAATGGAAAAAAGTCACTTTCCCTTTAGATGTGCTCAGCTTCAGTGAGCAAATCTTTAAGACTGTGGAATATGAAATTTAGGCAGCAAAATGTAGCCTCAGAAGATGAATTTGCTGATTTGACTTGTGTGACCTCAAACAAAATCTCTGAAACTTACTTTTCCTAAAAGCATAGATTAATTTCCAAATCCTAATTGCTTTAAGCATTACCATATGGTGAAGTACTGACAAATATGATATAATATAAAGTGAATGTCATAGTTTTTTCTTTTTTCTATGAGTATGGATTTTGGCTTCTATTTGTCTTGGGAATGTTTCAAGACATATTTCACTGTTTGGGGACGTTAAAATTGAAGATGACTGGGATTCCTGGCTATGTCACCGAAGTCAATGCTATTACTTGCAAAACACAGTAAAAGCTTGTAATAGGCTGAGGGCTGTGTGAGAAAATTAAGTATTGATTGAGGGAGTAGATATGATGTTGTGCAATGTAGTTATTAGGCTCAATTCAGTGCTGTTAATTTGAGGTCTTGCACTTTCTCAGAAGATTACACCAGTTAACAATACACTATTGAAGGCTGGGGCACTTTCATTCTCTGATCACTGCATCCTCTTTCCTCAGCCATAGAAGACTACTTTGCCTAATCGATAGGCTTTTATTGAACAAAGGTTGATACAAACACTCAGCTCAAATATGATCACTTTCAGGAATTTGTAATACTTGGCAAGTGAACTTTCCTTCTCAATACTCTTTTTCTATCAAGAAATTGGAATCCTGAATTTAACTGTTTCTATTTCCAGTTCCTGTGAATTATGGGGCCTCAGAAAAGAATAAGAAAATATTTTTATTCTTTTGCTTTCAGTGATCCTCTTTGGCAGTGTCATTTTCAATGAAGTTGGAATGGACAAAATTCTGAACATGGGAAGGGATTGGAAGTATTGGCGACTCAGAACAGCAGATGGAAAAAATGCTCCATAAAATCTTATAACTGGGAAGTGCTTTAGAAACAACCAGGTCCAGTTCCTTTGTTTTTTCAGAAAAATAAATCCATACCCAAGATGGTCGTGACAGCTCAAACTTCATAGCTAGTTAGTGACAAGGCCGGGAAGGGAATTTGAGTGTCTTGACTGAACATGGTTCTTTCTACAGCACATTCTGCCTGCATAAGTGCCTCAGTTAGTAATCCCTTTATGAATGCTTACATTTATAAAAACCTAAATTTACATTAGATAACTTCCCTTAACCCTTAAATGTCATATGCAGCTAATATTAACATACAGACTTCTGAAAACCTTGCACATCTTTTTATAGCATTTTCTAACAACTCTGTTTCATAGAGAGCAAAGTTTTTCATTGTTCCCACTCCGCTGATGACAAAATTTAGACCCAGAGAAGCTAAGTGGCTTATCTCAAATGAAATAGTCATTCATGATAGACAGAACAATACCGACATGTAGGTCATTACACTCTTAGTTCTACTGTTCTGTGCAGTATGCATTTCTTACTCTAAAATGTGTCTTCCTGTTATATTTCAGGCACTAACACTTCTCTAGTTATTCTTCCACCCTCCCCCAAGCCATATGCTCTGGAAGAAGCTAACATGTGCTTAATATTTTAGCTCTACTCTGATTTAATAGTCAAATTCAAAATTGAGGAGAGAACTATAATATTATTTTTGGTTTCTCTGGGCATGGCAAATATTGTGCTGATCACTTTACTCAGTGTTTGCAATCTGTTTCCTTATGGCTAAAAGGAGCATGGTATACAGTATGTAAGTCATTCATTCATCTCTGTAAATTTACATTTGCTTAAATGTTTCTTACAGCCTGCACAAGTGAATCCACTTGGCCTCACTGGTGATAGGAACCACGATAAGCCAGCTCTTTCTTTCCTAAGGAAAGTCATTCCGGTTGACAGGGGCTTGCAGTATGGAGCTTCCTTCTGTGGTGATTGCAATTTATCTTTTCCGGTCAAAGAGGGAACAATTTGTGCTTTTTTAATGACTCCAGAGCTACCATACATTGGGGAAATAGATTTCTCAATAACTCGTAAGATAACTGCATTGGGGAGAAGATTGAAGTGCAGGTGGGGAGCTGTGAATGCTGTGCTCCTTCATTCTCCGGTACCACTCACTGCCAGGGCGACCTAGAAAACGAGGCTGCAGGAAGACAGCACTGTTTTCCTCATGCTAAATTAGTTCTGAGAGCCTTCTGGGCAAAGACTGCCAACTGAACTCTGTGTTGAAAGTGGAAATATTTATAATGAAACATAACAAAGTAGTATTTAAGTCCCAGATTGCCCCAACACAGAAGCACTAGAATTGCAATTCTGGTTGTAGTGACACCTCCAATGATCAGAATGTGAAATAATTCTCTTTGGAAAATGACTTCACTTTGAGGAAATGAACACTGGCTAAGGGTTATGATATACACACCAGGGGCTTCCAATCTGCTCTCTGGTGTTACTACTGACCTCTCAGACTAGTAAATTAGATTCACCATGTCTGGTTCTCCCTCTAGAGGCTACAGTATTTACCAACACGCCATATTCTGGGGCTTACACATTGGCTGTATAGCATAGTCAGACTACTGTATAATAGAAATGAAAGCACTGAGGAGTACAGATTAGGAATTTTCACTGCTGTAGCAGCAATTAATAGGAAGTAATTAAAAAAAACCCCAGTGCTAACACCTTTATGTAAGTGACACGAATTACCATCGCTTCGAAACTCATTCTCAAGAGCAAAGATTTCTGACACAAGCTGCTGGTTGCTTTGATCTATAGTGAATAAATTCATTTGTTCATTTCTTCATTCAACAAATATATACTCCATATTTACTGTACAATAGATACCATGCTTGACACTGAGGACACAAATGTGCATGTGACAGACAGGGTCATGCCCCAATTGGATATTAAAGAAATAGACAGTCAGTTTTTGATATTCAGAGTAGTTTTGTTCTGTTGTCACCACTCACACTGAATTCATGGGTACTGAGCCATTGTGTGTAGGGTAAGTACAGGGTTAGGTTCCTGTGAGCCTCTGTTCACATTTCCGTCAACTGGTTAATACACACATTTGTTTTATGTGGGTTTCTGTTTGAAGACTAAAACTCATACCTGAACAAAGCTTACAGAACACACATATTTTCTCTGGAGGCAGCACTTTTACTAGGTAGCACTTTAATGCTATGTTTCAGGGCCATTTTAAATGGCAAAACCACCAAGATAAAGCACAAAGAGGTGGAACATGTGGCACTAAATATGTTGTGAAAAGGATAACTGCTCACAGATTGAGAGCAGAAACGAGAAGGGAGGACACCACCTTGTGCTGTCTTAGCTGGTGATGTGCACTGCACGTCGGAGGACTCAAATGTTGGCTGCTCTGAGCGTGTCCACACACGACCATGACAGTGTCTCGAGTATTAATTTTGGGGTTCCCAATACATTTTAATGAGTAGGTGAATTTGTACATACAACTGTACCTGTTTCATTCTCCACTTCTTAAAACACTCTGACCTTGAAGTTAGAGCCCCTCAATCTTTAGCTGGAAGCTCCCTCTACAGACATATCCTACACTTATTAACAGGGTAGCAGGAGGAGGTTTGGGTGAGAAAGTTTCTGGCATTAGGATCTACTGTTTTAGTTGGAAAGTTGGGTTCCAAAAAACAGAGACTCCCTTGAATTACCTCATAAAAAGGGTTTTTATTATTAGAACACATTTGAAACCAAAGGCAGCTTGAAGGACCAGCTGTCTTACGGCTTTCATGACTATATAGCTCTCGTTTTCCAGACATTTCTGCTCCACCATCTGTCAGCTTCATCCTCCTTCCCACCGTGTGGCTGTCTCTGCTTAGTTATCACTTCTGCTTTCTCTGAGCTCCCGCTTGAATGGGGTTCATCATGGCTGTTCTGCCCCTGCCCCCTCAATGTCGTGGGGCTTTAAATCCCTCTAAACTGACCCAAAATCTCCATGTTTTATAACTAGGTGTCAAAGAGGGAGAATTCGAGGGTCTCAGCTCATTATTTCACTTCAGACTGTGTCATTGGTCCCCTGCCCCGCCTCTGGATTGGCTCCCCTTAGGCCAGGTGCCCACCTCTGAGAGTTGACATGGCTGGGACAAGGGGTGGTAGGGATCACAGGCTACAAAACCTACGTATTACTGGTAGAGCCAATCTTTTCTTATCCTGGCTCCAACATGAGCAACTCCTGCCTTGTAATTCACATCCTGAAGTCTGAAATCACAGTAACAGCAGGGCCATGCTCCCTCCAGCAGCTCCTGGGGAGCATCCTTTCTGCCTCTACCAGCTTCTGGCATCAGTTGGAGTCCCTGTGCTTGGGTTCTCATCACTGTAATCCTGTCTTCTCCTCTTCTGTGTGTGCTAAGACTCTGCCTCGATTTTATGAAGATATATATGGTGGGAATTAAGATAACCCATGATAATCTCCCCATGCCGAGATCCTTAACTTAGTTACATCTACAAAGACCACTTTTCCATACAAGATAACATTTATAAGTTCCGGGCATTAGAAATAGTATCTTTGGGGTGCATTACCTTATAAGATTGTTGTGAGAATTAGGTTTGTTCATTCTTATAAAGCTTGCAGAACAACTTGAGACTTGATAAGCACTCAATAAATGTTACCAATGAATATGAGCATACAAAGATCTTAGGCAACCAAGAAGGTGGCTCAGCAGATGTTTGCCATTTTTGTTTGGTGGTCTAACATCTGGATCTCATTTCTATGTTTGATGAGTCCCCCACCTTATAAATGTTGGTGGATTGCCAAACTGTCTTCCATTATAGAAGCTTAAAATGCCAAATGCTTGCTTACTTTCTTTTATAAGAACAAGGAGGTGGGTCCCTAACCCAGGGTCCACCACCCTGATACCTCCATCCTGCACAGAGTTATGGGGATCACAGGGGTTCCAAAGTGATGGCTTGTCCTCGGAGTAGCAATGTCAGTTTCTAGAGGTCACAGTGGCTGTATTGCACTCCCTGTTTTGCATCATGTTCTGGGGGAAGTGAGTCCTTACTGCATTGGTTTTTAGGGAGGGATTTAGCTGTGGTGGCTGCTGGCTACCCACCTTGGTTCCTGGCTTTGTTACTGCATGGTTCATATGTTCAACACAAGCCGCATGACTATTTAAATGAAATACAATTAGTTTTAGTTTAATGTGCACTAGGCATATTTCAGGTGCTCAGCAACTAGATGTGTACTGGACAATACAGATCTGTAACATGTCTCATCGTTGCAGAAAATTCTATTGGATAATGTGATTCTACAGCCTTCCCGTAAGTTTTGACTTTCTCAATGTTCTTTCAGTAATGTTGTTATTGAAACCAGAGATAATTTCTGCAACAAATATTTGCCTGCAACAAATAACTTTGACTGATTAATACTGACAATGTGAGCATTATCAAAAGCCAAGTATTATTATGGCAAGTGCACTTTCAGGATTGAAATCAGAGCATGATGGCCACTCCTAAAAATGATCAAATCATTTTGAGGTTGATGTCATTCCAGGGACCTGAACATACATACCTTACGTGGGAAACAAAATGATCTCAGTGAAACTCAGATTGAGGTATATATCTATTGATTAGTAAAATGCTTCTTCTTCCATGCCAATCAACATTTCAGTACAGTGTTTTGAATTAATTTGTTGGAAAAAAAACTATGATGCTTTGCAAAGTATTTTTACAGTTTTATTAATCACTTTATGTCCTCTCTGATAATAATAAAATAAAATCTAATAGGACAATATTTTTAATACATGTTACAAATAAGGAAATGATGTTAGGCAAGTTGACAAAGTGAAAACCAAGAAGGGGATTCATAATATTGTGGATTCCTGAAAAGGCAGGCAGCATTTGCCATGAGGCCTTGTTTTTATAATCTTTTTTTTAAATCACTGAGGCCAAAGTTAATCTTGTCCAACTATTGAATGTTGCAGGGACATTGACCTAGCTTTGCAAGAATTCAGTATTAAGAAGAATTTGTATTTATTTCTGTGGTATTTAAAGCAGTATTTCAGTTTAGTTATACTTCTTATTCTTAATAACATGCTCAAAAATATTTTAAAGCAGGGGTGTCAAATTCAATTAAAACATGGGCCATTTGGTGCAACAGGCAAGATTCACGCAGGCCACATCACATTTACAAATGTCACCAGAACTGAGTCAGTGTGTTTATACACACCCACAGGCCCCCAGGAAAGGCACTGGGCCACGTGTATACTCGTCTTCAGTAGTTAAAGGGTTAACGAGGGAATTGTGTGTAAGGTATTGCCTTGATCTCCCCTAAGCGCTATTTTCTTCATAACAATTTTTTCTATTTTCATTTTATTTCAGAGCATCCTGGGCCACAAAAAATTACCTCGGGGCTGCATGCGGCCCGCGGGCCTCCAGTTTGACACCCCTGTTTTAAAGGAATAAATCTTAATTCTGCCTTGTCATTTGCAAAAATTCTTTTCACACATATTGAGAACTGAACCCTGTGTTGTTTTTTTTTTTTAAAGATTTATTTTATTGATTTTTGACAGAGAGAAACAGAGACAGAGAGAGACAGAGAGAAGGGGGAGGACCCAGAGCAGTCTTCATAGTTGACGTTAGTTTTTCCATATAGTTTCACTCCACAGGTGGGCACAGGGCTGTGCAGGGCAGGAACTGGGCCGGGAGCCTCCCACATAGGTCCCGGCAAGAACTGAAGTGGGGGCACACCCCAGTTCAGCATGTGGGTCCGCGTGGGCTGGGGCCGGGATTCGATCCTCGGTCCCCAGGGCTTCAAAGCGAGTGCTTAACCCTCTGAGCCATCCCAGCTTTCCCTGAACCCTGTGTTTTGATGACACATAACATAAACTCATATCTCGCATATGATGTGTGAAGGAATACAGTAAATGGGTAATACTCTTGTACAGGCAATTCCTTTATTATAGCTCAATACATGTTAAAATAAGGTGACCAGACGTCCCGCTTTTGGCGGACAGTCCCGATTTTTAACAATTTGTCCCGTGTCCTGCGGCGTTTTATTTTTATTTATTTATTTATTTATTTATTTATTTTTGTTTTTTTAATATATTTTTATTTATTTTTATTTTTGACAGAGAGAGAGAGAGAGAGAGAGAGAGAGAGAGAGAGATACAGAGACAGAGACAGAGAGAGAACTGAACTGGGGAAGCTCCCAGCTCAGCACATGGGTCCGCACGGGCCGGGGCCGGGATTCGATCCTCGGTCCCCGGCGCTGCAAAGTGAGAGCCCAACCCACTGAGCCATCCTGGCTTCCCCTCCGCGGCGTTTTAAAAAAGTTTCGATTTTTGGAAAGAATGCACGACAAGCTAGGGAACAGCGGGAGATAGACCAAATTTTTAATCAAGAACCCCCTCCCCCCCTGTCAATGGTGTCCCGCTTTACCAATGTTAAAATCTGGTCACCTTATGTTAAAACTAACTCAGACTGGCATGAATTAACAATATAGAGTTTTTCTACATATATTTCATATGTAGTTTTTCACAAGGAAAGCTATACTTTTGTGTTTATTGTTCTGCACGTTGTTTGCCAATGACATTTATGATGGAACAATTTAGAAACATAAGGATTACAGATATCACAATATTATGTATAGTGTTTTACAAAATTCCTGATCAACGCTGACAAACGTTGGGGAGAGGGGTCTCTGTAGATTACTGGGGATTGAACACTAGTGGTCAAGTTAGGTGTACTGTAAAGAGAATGCATGTCCTAAGGAAAAACAGCTGATTTGCTACCTCTGACAGATTTCCTTGGGGGATATGACTAAATCCCTGAGACTCTCGTCTCAAGAAAGCTCCTCCCTCCCACCAGTCACAAAAAACTGAGGCTCGATTTTCATCTCATGGTAGCAGATTGTTGCCAAGTTGTAGTCTATCTAAATTACCATGTAAAAGAAAGTTATTATTTTCTATAGTTTGAGTGCCGTAAAGCAAAATTATACTGGACTTTTAGTGATTTAAGCAGCCATCTTGGGGTTATATATTCAAATATATATAACATGTATATAGAATGTATCTGTGATAGCACTTATTGCATTTTTGGCAAGGAAATCAACCTTAATATTTTCTTGCAAGACTCGTGGTATTCTTGAAAAAATTTTCAGTTTGATGAGAGTTCTGTTTCATTGCAACAAAACATACATAACATAAAATTTACTAATTCATTCATTTTAAGTATACAATGCAGTGGATTTAAGTACATTCACAATATTGTGCAATTCATTTCCAGGACTTTTTTATCATCTCAAACTGAAAACTTCATATCCATTACACAGTACTCCCTATACCCCCTCCCCTTTTAATTTCTGTTTCTGTAAATTTGCTATTCTCATTACCTTATATAAGTGTAATCATACAATATTTGTTTTGTGTGTGTGTGTATGTGTGTGTCTGGGTTATTACAGGGTACATCCATGTTGTAGCATCATATATCAGAATTTCATTCTTTTTTAAGGTGAGATAAATATTTTATTGTTTATATTTACCACATTAATTTTTTTAAATCCATTCACATTACATTCTCTTTTTGTTCTTTAATTCTCTTCCAGGCCAAGAGTCTCTGGAGGGCATAAATAATGTATAGTGTATCTCTACTCCCAGCACCTAGAGGGGTTGAAGGAAACAAAGGATGAATGGTCTCCACTGATAATTCAACTGATAGGCCAGGAGTTACAGCTCATTCATCACTTGGAGGCACGTGAGCTTGTCAGTAGACCTGCATCTATAATCCTGAAAGATAAAGCTGTCATTTTGAGCTATGTCCTAGTTGTGTAGCCTTCTGGCACAAAATGCTTAACCCATCCCTGTGTCTCAGGGGAAGGCCATGGCATACAGTAGCTTCTTAGTCTGGGCTTTGACTCACAGAAAGGAGAGCAGGAGGGACTCAGGCAGAGCCAGACAGAATTCAGGTAGGGGAGCCTCTGACTCATGGCTTCACAGTGTTAGACAGAATGTAAGCGCACACATAGATTCTGAAGGGAAATACAATTTTTGCCTTATCTCGCATTTTGCAATGCCTTCCTTTAGCCCAGATAATCACATGTAGCCTTTGGAGCAGATCCAATATTGAATGGAATTAAGTAAAAGTCGATCCTGTCAACTTAGTCAAAGATGGCCTAGTAAATGATATGCCTCAGACTTTAAAGGCAGCTTAGGGAATTACTACAGACACAGAAATAGCTAAGCTACTGCACTGTATGACAGCAGAAGATAATTGCTTCAGTTCTATAGTTCAGTTGTGCTTTTCATCTTTCCTGTCTAGGGCCCATGTGTACATTTATTTCAAGTTTGCCAGCAGACAAATATTAATGCCAGAGGAAGAAAGCCCTGGTAAAGAGAATTGTGGATGGCAAAACCAAGGAAATGTATGAAATAACAGAGGCTGTGGCTCTCCATGAGAGATGATAGTGTCTAGACGCAGACAGACCTAAGTGCACATTTTCAGCCTCCATCTCCATTTTAGTAGCTGGGTGACCAAGAGCAAGTTATTCTCCAAGATGGAATTTCTTCCTTGTAGGACTGATTGGAAGATTATAATACACACTGGAGGATGCCAAACAATTATACACATTTTAAGAGATGTTATCTATGTGTTATTTTTTTGAAGTGGAATTTAAGTATGGTAGCAATGTGTAACATGACATTTGCTCAAAAGATGGCATGAATTGGAAGAATGCTAGTGTCACCATGCAACAGACAGGACAGTCAAATAAAATGGCAGAAGCACGGTTGTCATTTGAGAAGTGAAAGACCATTTTGAAGTGGTATTTGAAATTTGAGAACATTGTGAAAGTACAATGACAATGGAGGTGTTAGTATACAATAGAACCTTCAACACACCTAACAATTGCACGCATTTGTGATGTTAGAGATGCATGGTAAATTGAAATGGCATGAACACTGATATAGGGCACACTTTGGTCAATGTTGCTCAAGCAGTAGTTTGCCATAATCAGAAGTGTCTGGGAGTTGATGGTAACCACTTTGAGAATCTCTTGTAATTGCAGTAGTAAAATGTGACTTGTATTCATCTTTTGTTATCAGCATATATTGAGTACGACAATATTAAAAAAAAATTATTTTATTGTTTTTGACAGAGACAGGGAGATACAGAGAGAAGGGGGGCGGGCTCAGAGCAGTCTCCATAGTTGTACATCAGTTTTTCAACATGGTTTCACTTTACACTGGTGGGCGGGGGCCACACAGGGCAGAAACTGGGCTGGGGGCCTCTTGCATGGGAGGCATTCCCCCTCAAGCCAGGGTCCGAACCGGGAGGTGAGAACCAAACTGGGGGCCTCCCGCATGGGAAGTAAACCCTAGTTCAGCATATAGGTCTATATAGGCCAGGGCCAGGGCCAGGATTTGATCCTCGGTCCCTGGAGTTGCAAAACAAGTGCTTAACCCACTGAGCCATCCTGGCTTCCCAGAGTATGACAATTTTGATACATTTTTTCCTTTCTTTCTTTCTTAAAATGTGCATTTACTTTTTTTGATGACAATGCATGAACAATGATTGTCATACAGTAGCTTTTAAAATTATTGGTAAAAATTATAAAATTTCTGAAACTTTTTTAGATTAGTGAGCAATGAATCTTAGAACTATGTCTGGCCTTTGAAGAAGAGGAATAAGGAGCTGCCAAGATACTATCATTTGAAGAGGTATGGGTAGATAGGCTTGCCAGATGTACCTAATAAAAATGCAGAACACTTGTACATCTGGAAACTATCTAATTGTTACCAACCAATGTCACCCCATTAAATTTAACAATAAAAATAAATAAATAAATAAGAAAAAAAAAATCCCGGGATTGTCAATATAACAAGAATGGTTACATTGCTGGATACTTTCCAGACAGCTATCATATATAAATTTAAAGTTCAGTTATGTGTTATTCCATTATGATTCAGCTGATGTGTGTTGTTCTTCCCAAAATTACTGGTTATGGATCATATTACAATCCCTATTTTCCAAGCAATAGCATCAAGTGTGTCATGTGATTGAGACATGTGATTTAATACAACATTAAAGTTTCTTGCAAATGTAAAAAAAAAAAAAGCAGAACATCCGGTTAAATATTAATTTCAGATAGGCAACAGTATTTATTATTATTATTTTTTTAGTTTAAGTACATCCCATTCAATATTTGGAACATACTTAGACTAAAAAATTATTCATTTGTCTAAGGTTCAAATTTAACTGAGCATTTTATCTTCGAATCCTACAGGTATGGCACCTTATCTAAAAGATCTATTTTAGGTTAATTCCTATGGTTCTTAAAGAGGTTTTGTAATTTTTCTAGGGCCTTTATTAACATATTAGTTTAAGTTTCAATCACATACAGGAAAATAATGGCTTTGATGACACCTAGTTGAGAGCAAAGCATTGTGGGTATGCAGCCCTAGTGAAGTGCTGGGGATACTTGAGATGTGATAGAAAAAGAGGAGCCCAAAGATGGTGGGCACCTGGGACTGGTTCTTTTCCTTGGATGACTCATAGTTTCCATACCCAATCCTCTTAAAGTGTGGCACGTCTTTCATGTTCTCCTGTGGAGGGCTGCATTCAATCTCAGGGACGGGTGATGAGGGAGACAGCAGCTTATCTCGATGTACAAGTACTATAGCCCTGGCAGCGGCTACTTGTACGGCTACTTACTGTGATGTCCAAACGAGACTCTGCTTGGAGGATAAAGGGGCCTGTGGCAGACATAGTACTGGCCCCAGAGATGTCTTCATCCCTATCCCTGGAACCTGTTACATGGCAAAGAAAAATTAAGGCTGCAGTTGAAATTAAGTTTGCCAATCTCTGGGATTATCCAGTTGGGTTCAATGTAATCACAAGGGTCCTTAGAATGAGAAGAGGAAGGCTGAAGAGAACAGAGAGATGGCAATGGGAAAAACTTGACCTGCTGTTACTAGCTCTGAGAATGAAGAATGCCAGAAACCAAGGCATGTGGCTTCTAGAAGCTGGAAAGGGCAAGGAAATGGTTGTCCCTAGAGCCTCCAGAAAGGTAGGAAGCTCTGTCAGCACCTTGATTTCAGCCTAGTGAGACTCATTTTAACTTCTGACCTGCAGAACTGTGATAACAATTGTGCGTTGTTTAAAGCCACAGAATTTGTGTTAATTTGTTATGGCAGCAGTAGGAAACTGATACAGGCACCAAATGGCCAATGAAATGGCTCAAAGAGTAACTGAAGTTGGGAGTGTGGGTAAGCATGAATGCCTTTAAAAAAACTACTTAAGAGAATTGTCTAGACTCAGAAGGGTAATTGATTTAATATACATCCTGCCCATACAGAATCATTAAATAGAATCTAGAGAATGTTGCAGCTGGAAGGAATTCTAGAAATCATTTAGTGCAGCCTTTTCAATTCTCAGATGATGCATCCAAAGCTCAAAGAGATATAATTGCCAGAGTTTATAGAGCAAAGTAGGAAATGAGCCAAGCTGAGAATTCTGTTGTGCTGACCCTTTGGCCAATATTCCATTTACCACATCATGCTCAAAAAATCATTATTTTACAGATGGAGGGATTATGTATTTAAACTTCACAAAATTCTTTTTTTTTTTTATAATTATCTTTATTTTATTTTATTTGACAGAGAGAGAGAGAGAGAGAGAGAGAGAGAGAGAAAGAGAGAGAGAGAGAGAGAGAGAACTGACCTGGGGGAACTCCCCAGCTCAGCACATGGGTCCGCACAGGTCGGGACCGGGACTTGATCCTCAGTTCCTGGTGCTGCAAAGTGAGCACTTAACCCACTGGGCCATCCTGGCTTCCCCACAAAATTCTTTTAGAATATATTTCAGCCCTCCTGTGACAATTAGTGAATTGAATCAGAGCAAGATAGCAATTCTGCCTCCTGGATTCACCATGAGGTACCGGTACTCTTCCTACTTTCCTTCTTTCTTTTCTTTCTTTCTTTCCTTCTTTCTTTCTTTCTTTCTTTCTTTCTTTCTTTCTTTCTTTCTTTCTTTCTTTCTTTCTTTCTTTCTTTCTTTCTTTCTTTCTTTCTTTCTTTCTTTCTGTCTTTCTTTCTGTCTTTCTTTCTTTTAAGATTTATTTTATTATTTTTGACAGAGACAGAGGGAGAGGGAGAGAAGGGGGAGGGCCCAGAGCAGTCTCCATAGTTTTAAGTTATCAGTTTTCAACATGGTTTTGTTCCACACTGGTGGGTGGGGACCGCACAGGTTGGGAACTGGGCTGGGGTCCTCCTGCATGGGAGGCATGCCCCCTCGAGCCAGGGCCCCAACTGGGGGACAAGAGCCAAACTGGGGGCTTCCTGCATAAGAAGCACACCCCAGTTCAGCATATGGGTCCGCACGGGCTGGGGCCGAGATTCAATCCTTGGTCCCTGGGGCTGCAAAGTGAGTGCTTAACCTGCTGAGCCATCCCTGCTTCCCCTCTTCCTACTTTCTTATTTGAATCCATAGCTGCATATCCTCAGGACTCTACTCATCCACTGTCACCTGCTCAAGGAAACAGAGTATGGTATTAAGAGAACACGTGTGGGCATTGGGTCTAGATAGACCTAAATTCTCACCTTGGTTTTGCACTTGACACAATATGATGTACCTCTTAGAGCAGGGGCCCCAACCCCCAAGCCACAGACCAGTGGGAACTGGGCCGCACAGCAGGAGCTGAGCAGCAGGCGAGCAAGGAAAGCTTCATCTGTATTTGCTTGAATTCCTGCCTGAGCTCTGTGTCCTGTCAGATCAGCAGCAGCATCGGATTCTCATAGAAACATGAACCCTATTGTGAACTGCGCATGTGAGGGATCTAGGTTGCATGCTCCTTATGAGAATCTAATGCTTGACGATCCGAGGTGGAGCTGGGGCAGCGATGCTAGCACTGGGAAGAGGCTGCAAATACAGATGAACATTAGCAGAGAGGTTTGGATGCACAGAGACCATCATAAATCAATTGCTTGTAGACTCATGTCAGAATCCAAGCTCAGGGGTCCCAGTGATTTTGCATTATGGTGAATTGCATAATGATTTCATTGTATGTCATAGTATAATAATAATAGAAATAAAGTGCACAAGAAGTATAATACGCTTGAATCATCCTGAAACCATACCACACCCTGTGGAAAAATTGTCTTCCATGAAACTGGCCACTGGTGCCAAAAAAGTTGGGGACCACGGTCCTAAGGGACTAAGACAACATGCTTCGAAACTTATGTGGAGAGTGAGGACTACCTTTATTTTGGCAAACAAGAAAACATATGAAAAAAATTATAAGTAGGAAATTATGGATTCTTGGATTTGAAAGTACTGGATTAATCTATGAAAAAATGAGTGTGTATGTGCATGTGTGTATATACATGTCCCCAAAGTCTTTGTGCAGGTTAAAGATTTACTAACTCCAGAATTATAATTACTACCTATTCGTGAAATTACCATGTAAAGGCTTAACTACTAAATACAATTCCTTCATATTTAGATTTAATAAACTTTTAATAAGTAATTATTTTAATTTTTGGTGTGTGGGTCCCTCTCATGATTAAAAATGTGTCAAAACAAACACCATTTAAAGTTCACAAAACTAAGTAAGTGTGAGAGTTCTGTGCCTGGGTTCATACAAGACAAAAACATGCAGGGAAACTGGAATTGAGGACAGAGGAACTAGAGTAGAAATCCCTGGGACACAGCCAACATTTCAGAATCAACTTCAGATTTTCACAGATTATAAAATTGGTGGGCATTGAGGCAAGACCTTTAAGTCACCAGGGGAGCCAGCTGACATCCGGGTTCCCGATGAAATTCACAGAAAATCAGCTGAGGTCTCTGACAGGATGTGTAGAGCTGGAACCAGAGCTTGTTTAGAAGGCCCAGGACAAGGAAGAGGTATGTGGGGATGAATGGTGGGGGAAGGGCTGCCTCTTCCTCTTCTTGTGCCCTCCTCCGTCCTCAGGAACCTTTGTGACAAGGCCACAGCTCTGTGATGTAGGCTTGAGATTCTGCTTCCGAGGGAGCTGCCAGTGTTCAGTTGCCTGAGAGCAGCAGTGCGATTCAGACCATGGAGAATCTTCTCTTGTCCACATGGCTAACACCCAGTTTCCCTCCCTGGGTGGCTGATATTATCTGGGGCTCTTCTTTCACTATTTCCCCTTTTAATATTTTTCTTCTTCAAAACTAAAGTCTCCTTACCATCACCTAGGAAATAGAGAACCATCGAGAAGGTAAGAAACCCTTGGTCCACACCCAACAGAGATGATCTTTTTTCTTATTCTTATTTCTACTTTTCTGAATGACCTGGAGAGAATCCTGAGATGGGAATTCTCAGGAAAGAGTAGAACACCATCTTTCTAGGAACAAGCCAGGTGCGGCAGGGGTTAGTGGCAGGAGGATTTCTATCCAAAGATTTCATACCAGGAGTCTGGGTTTGGTAAGGAGGTTGCAAGACTCAGTCCCAAATGCAGTGACCAGTGGCCCAGGACTGGATACTGAGTTGGGAATCCACAGGGGGACAGGCCCCCAATCCTGGGTTCCCCAGCTGCCTTACCATGACAGGTGTCTCAGGTGAGCCTCTGTTCTCCTCTGTTGGGGCTGACCCAAGGGCAGTGGGAACCGCTGGGAGCCTATGAGCAGAGGCTGCAGTGGGGCTCTGGCCTCAGGATGTACAGTCCTACCTGATGGAGCCCAGATGGGCCTGTAGGTCTGAGGATGAATGGGTTTCTTTAAAAAAAAAATTATTTTATTGTTTGAGAGAAGGTGAGAGAGAGAGCGAGAGAGAGCGAGAGAGAGAGAGAGAGAGAGAGAGAGAGAGAGAGAGAGAGAGAGAGAGAGAAAGAGAAGGGGGGGGGCAGAGCAGTCTCCATAGTTGTACATCGTTATTTGTGACATAGTTTCATCTCACACAGGTGGGTGTGGGGGCACATAGGGTGGGAACCGACCAGGGCCTCCCATGAGCACTTTTGTCACTGTGCCATCCTGGCAGTTACAAGTCGCACTGCGGTTCAGTGTGTGGCTTTGCACAGGCCCAGGCCAGTAGTTAAACCCTGGACCTCACGATCGCAAGGGAAGCAAGCGTTCAACTGCTGAGCGCTCCCAGAATCCCCATAAATGGGCTTCTTGAGCAGAGGAGCAGTAATGGAAGAAATCCATGGTAGTTCTCACGTAGAAAATCCTTCATGTTTTTCAAAAAATAAAACAAAACAAACAGACAGACAAACACCTCATAAATACTTTTACCCACTTTAAAAATAAAAAGGAAAACACTTCAGAGCCCCATAAGTTAAACGTAGGAAGTCGTTCTACTCGTGAACATTGGGCATCTGCAGCTTGCTGGAGAGAGGAGAGAGAATGGGGTCCCAGCCCCAGATGCTTTGTTTTCTCTGTGCCCAGTGGAGTCAAGGTGGAGCTTTGAAAGGTGAGCTTCTGCCTCTCATCCCTGAGCCCCAGAGTTTGCCTTCTCTGTTCTGTCCTCCAGGCACCTGAGGGTGCCAACAGCAGAGCCATCAAAAAATAGCCCCTGGGAGGCTCCTGCAAAGATCAGAACCTGCGAGTGTCCCAGATCCCCGCTCGGAACTAAGCTGTGAGGGCCTGAAAATGGCTATTGCTCAGCTCAGTGGGGTGTCCGGGCTGTCGTGGGCCAATCCTGCCTGATGGGGACGTGGGGCCTCAGGTCCAATGGGGACAAGTCGTGTGCCTTCACTCAGAGTCCTCTGTGAGGTGCCCCCTGCCCTATCTTCTGCACAGGGCACGCAGGAATAATGGGTATGGAAGCACTTTGTAAAGGACAAAGCTCTACTCGCCTGAGCCTTGCCATCACTGTCAGGGGTCAGGGTCAACTCTCCCAGGCATCTCCCCTAAAGGGCCGTTGACTCAGTTCCCTGTCAGACCCCCAGGCCCTGCCTTCACCACGTGACCCGCGGTCCTGATTTCCAGCTTGCAGAGATTGTCTGCAAGAACTCGAGGAGGCTCAGGACCTGGCTTCTTTCCTGCAAAGGTAAGGAAGCTTCTTCTCTCTTGGGTTCTCCTCCCCGAGCCTATGCTGTGACCCCAGGGCTTGCAGGCCACCTTGGACTGTCCTGGGAAGGAGAGGGCATGGGGTGCAGCTACAGCCCTGGGGTGAGGAACAGTGGCACCGTGATGTCAGTGTGGGGGCCATAGAGAACCCTGAGCTCCAGGTGCCCAGCCCTGTTGGCCCTCCCAGCTCCCCTAGCCCTGTCTGCTGCTCGCTGCAGCCTGGGCCCCTCTCTCCTGCAGCCACCTGGAGGACCCTGGACCAGGGCAGCTTCCATCAGCTGAAGACCATGTGAAGACCCTCCCTAGTGAGATGTATAAAGCAGCTCCTGGCTGAGACCCGGGCCCTGTGAGGAGCCTGTGGGAGATGCTGCTCCCCTCGTGTCCCCATCAGCTTCTCCAGCTCCTGCTACTGAACACCCACCACCTCGAGCCTCCACCCTGTCACTAAGCCCAAGCACACCTTTGGTTTCTCTTCATTCACACTCACCCCTGAGTGCCCTTCAGCCACCAGAGTCTTTTATCCCCCTGGCCCCTTCCCCTTCCTCCTCATGCCTCCCTGATTCGCCCCCCACCTGCGATAGCCCTCTCTGTCTCCAAAGACTGCACTCTGCCTCTCCCTCAGTGTGTCTCAACGACATGGCCACCAGGCACCGTTCTGAAGAGCTTGTCTCCCCACACCCCAAGGGTGGCTTCTCCCAACCCAGCTATCTCGTCTTGGCCACTCAAGTGGTCACATTTTGTCCCTGTCTTGGTGGCAGGTGGCTACCAAAGCCTTGTGCCCCTCAACCTCATCACAGTGCAAGTCCCAGCAGGAGCATCTGTCCCACCACCCACAGAGGCCGCATTGTGGGGAGACCCCACAAACAGGCAGGTCAGGTAGAGGCTGGGAGCTTTTTGCTCAGCTCTGATGACTCGCATCTCCTGGAGATACAAGTCACAAAGAAAATCCAGATAGAGATTTGGAAGGAACTAGAAAAAGATAGATCATATCCCAAACACATGAGCCCAGACTACCACCTGCACTCTCTGGGGAGTGTGCTGAAGTCACTGGGTGCCAAGCAGGACACTGGAACCCTCAGGCCTCCTTGAGCACAGAAGCCAAACCAATGCAACTGCCGGGTACTCAGCAGCTCTCATACCCCAAGGTCTAGGGGGACCCCCTTCAGCAGAAATATAGCCAGCTGTTTGGGGGTCTCCTCTCTGCACAGTGAATCCCTGGTGGCTAATGCCTGAATCTCTGAGATCCCTTCCTTATCCCAGTCTCCCTTTCTTATTCAATGGAGTCTCAGAAGCCTACCCAATTCAAGTACAGGCAGAAGCATCTCCACTTGCCCATTCCCAGCCCCCGTCCCACCAGTGGTTCTGATCTCAACCCTGGATTCCAACCATGTGGCAGTTCCAGGCCCCATCTCTGGCTCTGGTTCAAGAGCCAGGTGTGTCTCCAGTTCTCTCTACCAATCCTACCTCCCTCTTCATCCCAGATTGGGACCTGTGGAGTATCTTGCCTGACATCCTGGCAGCACAGAATATAGCACAATCTCTCATCCCAAATGAGAGTCAACATCCAGCATGGTCCTTGTTGCAGAAGCAACTAGAAAGTGGGCAGGCTTCATTCTCTGTAGACTAAAGAGCTCAGAAACGCTTCCATAGCTTCACTTCCAACCTTCCCAAGGACAGCGCAATGGTCTCCATCCTTCCTGAAAATGGTCCGATCAGTCTGAGCTTTGGCAGCAACCGGAGCAACACCTATAAAAGTGGCTTGTTCAACACTGCTGGGAGTCGCCCCACAGGATCCAGGAGTTTCTGGAACTAAGGCAGCTTCAGGACCAGTAAGCAGGAGTGCATGAGGCATAGGGCAAGCAGGAGCCCTGTGGCCATCCATCTTTGTTCACCGGTGACAGCAGCAAGGGTGGACAGGAGATGAGCTCACAGCTAAGCCAGGACATGGGCAAGGGCTTGGGCATATTCTGGGGAAGGATGCTCTTCAGAAACGCCAGACCAAACCAGCCACCTCCCAGAGCCAGGGGCCGGTCAGAAGCAGCTCTATCCTGGCCAGCGAGAGTGCTGAGGGTCAGGCACTTCTGACCGCCATGGGACAGATCCTAGAGGAAAAGGTGGCCGCTCACCGTGGGCGTCATGCCCCCAATGTAAATAAGCACAAGCAGGAACCCCACACCCCAGTGTGTGGGGATTTCTGCTACCACAGGGTTTCCTTCTGCCCAGAGCGAAGGCTATTGGTGGGTCACAAGGCCGGAGTCACCAGGCTGACTCCCATGACCAGAGTTGTTCCATCAGGGGACACAGATGTCCTCAATGATGAGCAGCCAGGTTTGAGTCGCTTCTTATCCCTGCCCTCCAAGAAGACTTGGTGTGCAGTCAGTCCCTGCCGCTGTGGGCCAAGGATGCCTTGTGTCTCAGGCCACCATCAGCGCGGCCCAAGGCACTGTCATTTTGGGAGAAATATCTTGTGTGGTCCACAATAAAATGTTAAATCTTAAAAAAAAAAGTGTTTTTCTTTTAACCCTAACAGAGTGGTGTAGTGGCTTTTGTCTATGCTGTACTCGGTGTGGGCTTGGAACTCTAGAAGGGAGGGCCTTGGAGGGAGGCTGACCTTGGCCTTGCATGCTCCTTATTCCGAGTCCCTCCACTGCACCTTATGTTTTCACAATACTGTCATTATACAAACAACAAAAGCTCCTCTAAAACAAGATGAGAAAACCCATGGAAACTCCTCCGGAATCTGGTGTGATCCGTTTCTCGGACTTCCACGTAGCGTTGCACTTTTGGCAGCTGTAGAGGGTGGTTTACAGGGGGCATCACAGGGCTGGACAGTCCCATTTGGACTCCAGCAAGTGTCAGAGGCAAGTGGGTAGAAGTTTGGGGATGAGGAGCAGGTGGGCCCTGAGCTCAGAAGCAAGAGCAATCTTGCCCCTGGACCTCCTGGTAGGAACTTGCTGAAACCTGCCCTTAAGACCTCTTCTCTCCCTGAGGGAGGCTGGGATGGAGGCGGCCCTGTAAACTCCTCACCACTTAGCCTGAGTGCAGCTTCCCTCCTCCACTGATCTTTCCCGCACTTTGAGCCCAGAGTGGATGGCACTTCTCGCTGTGTGTGTGTGTGTGTGTGTGTGTGTGTGTGTGTGTGTGTAGAGGGGAGCACCCGGGAGGCTGAGGAGAGCTGTGTTCACCTTGGCTCCAAATGCATGTGTAGCCATGGTCAAGGGTCACCTGCCTTCCCCTCTGTTAGGCCCAGAGAAGGAATTCTAGAAGAATGGAATGGTTTGCGACTGTGTGTGGTAAATGCCTGTCAGATACTGTGAACCTGGGGTGGGACGTGAAGGGAAATCGAAAAGGTTGGACCCAAGGAAGGAGGCAAAGTTGTACAGGGAGTCCATACACGTGTCGTGACCAAGGAGCCCTGATGCCCCATCAGCATCTACAGGTCTGGGAGGAGGACAGGGCCCTGCCCCAGCTCTCCATCTGCTCCAGCTCCGAGATCACAGACAAGCCACCATGAGGGCCAGACTTGTAGAAGCAAAGCAAATCAGGGAGGGTTAGAGTGGTCACTGTACAGTCACTAAGCTTGCACAGCCTCACCTTCACAATGGGGAGAATCCTGGAGAGGAAACTCAGGGTGTCACTCCCAGTCTGGTGACCTTTGCATAAACACATGGCCCAAGGAATGCTCCAGGGGAGAGATGGGGTCTTAAAAGGCTGAGAGAACGTCTGGCCATCACATAATAAGACTTTCATGGTGTCACTCTTGCTTATCCCAGAGGACAGCAGAGAGTATTTGTGGCAAGGTGGGGGTGGTGGGGGTGGTGGAAGTGACCTGACAGGAATGGGCACAGTCCAGGAGTGGTCCTGCATGCTCTGCTCCTAGTGCAACTTGCCTCCTCCCAGCCCCTAACCACACAGAGAGCATGAAGACCAGGAGCAATGTCTCTAGTGCAGGGGTCCCCATCCCCTGGGCCATGGACTGGCACCGGTCCAGGCCTGTTAGGAACTGGCCCACACAGCAGGAGGTGAATGGCAGGGAAGCAAACAAAGCTTCATTTGTATTTACAACCACTCCCCATTGCTAGCATTACTATCTGTGTTCCACCTCCTGTCAGATCAACAGTGGCCATTAGAATAGTTGTACAATTATTTCATTATATATTACAATGTAATAATAATATAAATAAAGTACATAATGATTCTAATATGTCTGAATCATCCCGGCACCATTTCCTACCCTCTGGGTCCATGTGGGACCACGGCCTTAGAGTATGTAATGAGAGTAATCTCTCACAGGCTTGGCATCCTTATCTGTAAAATAAAGATAATAACTGAATAGGATTCAGTAAGATAACTCATATAAAGCATTTAACGTAGTCTGTGACAGAGCGGTGTTCTTATTCAACAGTATCACACAGGACTGTAATATGTGATTGACCTGAATGCCTTCCTGCTCTAGATTGTCAGCAACTTGGAGTCAGTGGTGTCTTGTGTTTGTATTTCTCAGTACCATATACAGCACCTGACTCAAAATTTGACATAAAAAATATATAACGGGATGCTGGGATGGCTCAGTGGTTTGAGCGCTCACCTTGCAGCCCTGAGGTCCACAGATCGAGTCCACGGATCGAGTCTCATCAGACCCATATGCTGAACTTGAGCATGCTTCCCATGCTGGAGGCTCCGCCGGGGCGAGCTTCCCATGTGGGGAGTCTCTGGCCCTGATCCCGCCCTGTGCGGCCCCTATACCCACCTGTGTGGAATGAAACTATGTTAAAAACTAATGATGTACAAGTATGGAGACTGCTCTGGGCCTTCCGCCTTCTCTCTTTGTCTCTGTCTCTCTTTCTGTCAAAACAGTAAATTAAGTCTTTAAAAATATATACATATATATAACATTTATTGAGTACTTAGCATGTATCACACTGATCTACGTACTCCACACATAATTCATTTTATCCTCTTGTTGCATCAGAGACACGCTGATTTTACCCACTGGGAAACTGGGAGTTCTCTGTTTTCCAGCCTTTTATTTCTTCTTTCTACATTTTCAAGCACGTGTTGAGCCGTCTTTCGCTTTCAGATAAATCATACTTTTGCTACAGAGTTTCTAGAGACAAAAGTGAGCAGGTGGCTGCTGAAGCAGGAGGGGCCAATTACAAATGATCCAGGGGACTTATATGCAGGCAGACAGAGGCTTTTATTCTTGTTACTCAAAAAATGTCTGCTGAGTGGATTAATACATGAATAGTGCATACTCTGAATAAAAAAACAAACCAATCAACTAAACAAACAAAAAACAACCCGGTGCAGCCTCCTTTAATACTCTGAAAGTAGCTCAGCCTTTAATGTGGCCTCATTTGAAAACAAAGCAGCAGTGTGTGAAATCTCCTAGTGTTTTCTCCCCGAAATCCTGGTTGGTCTTTCAAGCACAGCAGACAGGTAATGACTACTAATTAGTTAGCTATTGATTTGGGCGGGGTGGGGGCCTTGCTTTCTCAGTGTCGCTAAATGGAATTCTCTGTGAGGATGGGAAGAGGTGATGCTTATTTTGATTTCCATAAGTTCCCCCCCCCCCCCGCAAATCTTTCAGGATTTAATACTTTTATATTATAGGTATGTTTAAATGGAAATTTGCTTTCTTGCTACTATTTGTAACCTACGCAAGATTAGATCTTTGGTGTGGACATATTCTTATAAATATATGACATCTGAGGGGTATAACTTACATTTCCCTGTAGAATCTGGGAATTGTTTTTGCTACTGAATTCCCTATCACATACACCATAATCATCCAAGAAGGCTGCATATTCACAGGTTGTAGTTTGATGTGGAGATTCGTTTTCAAACTCACTCGGAGATTTGGAGAATAGACTGATGCTCACTAGCTAGAGAGAATAAGAGCTTTATATTCTTGGACATTCAGAAAACTCTGAAAAGAATTGCTCTCATTTCTAAGGATAAAAATTAGCAGATACCAACTACCGTAAACTTGCTTGAGTTTTCTTTTGGTTAAATTTTCTAAGTCATATATATATATATGGGAAATTTCATTTTATCCACATAGTAGGAGTGGGCTGGTTAAGTTTTTGGACTTGGTTTCAGATGAGACATACAATGAAATAAACTTACCCTGAGCTCACTACGTGGTTCTGTGAGCTCAGAACTGCCTGGCAGGGTTTATTCTCAGCTAGGAATAATTAGCGTGATGGAAGCTATTTTAAAAACATCTATCTACAAACTTGTGAGTGGAGAGAGAGTAGCTGGAACGGGCCCAGAGAAGAATCACAAAATGATTAGAATCTTGGAAAAGAGGGCTGATTAGTAAGAATCTCTAATTATTCACAAGATAAGACTAAGGAGATGAAATAATGCTCCTAAAGTACATGAAGAGTGGTTTTGTACACCATGGATAGATAAATGGGCAAAGGACAGGAGCCTATTTCTCAAAAGAACTAATGGTTACTGTTATTAAAAGATACTCAACATCACAAGCAACAGAAGATGAAAATTAACGAGAATGTGGTTGTTTGTCAAGTGTTGCATTGGCAAAGACTGAAGATTTGCTCCCATCCCGCAGGCTAGTGGAGAGAAAGGATTCCCTCACTCCCACACCTTGCAGAGGGTGGTGAGAGTTGGTCTTAGTCTTCCCCCATTGCCATAACAAAATACAATAGATGGGGGTCTTAGGCAACAGAAATGGTTTTTCTTGGGGAAGCTGGGATGGCTCAGCGGGTTATGCGCGCACTTTGCCATCCTGGGGACCCAGGATCGAATCCCAGCCCCGGCCTGTGCGGACTCATGTGCTGAACTGGGGTGTGCTTCCCATGCCGGAGGCCCCCAGCCCAGTTCCTGTCCTGCACGGCCCTGTCCACCTGCGTGGAACAAAACCATGTTGAAAAACTGATGACGTACAACTATGGAGACTGCTCTGGGCCCTCCCACTTCGCTGCCTGCCTCTATCTCTCTCAGTCTCTGTCAAAAACAATAAATAAATAAATAAATAAATAAATAAATAAATAAATAAATAAAATAAAAAAGAAATGTTTTGTTCTCTGGAGTCTGGAAGTCTAAGATCAAGGTACTGGCCAAATGGGGGTCAGGTGTGAGAGCTCCCTTCCTGGCTTTCAGATGGCTAGCTTCTCATTGTATCCTCACATGGCAGAGATTCTCTCTCCCTCTTTCTCTCTCCCCTCTCTCTCCTTTCTTTCCTCTCTCACTTCCTCTTACTTGAAGGGCATTAATTCCATCAGACTAGGGACCCAGTTTCATGACCTAACCATCTCCCAAAGATTCCTCCTAATACCATCACTTTGGGAGTTGGGGCTTCACATATGAATTTTGGAGGCAAACAAAAATGTAGTTCGTAACAGAGCTTGAGTTAGCTTTAGAGGACAATTAGGCACTAAATATCAGAATTGTCACAAAGAGGCTATTTGCTCCAGTAAATTCAATAATAGGAAACTATCCTAAGGGAAAAATGGAGACCAGTGTTCAAAAGTATGCATATAGGTTGTTCACTGCAGTGGTGCTCATCTTTTATTTTTAATTTATTTTTTATTGGTTTTGACTGAGAGACAGACAGAGAGAGACAGAGAGAAGGGGGAGGGCCCAGAGCAGTCTCCATAGTTGTACATCATCCGTTTTCAACATGGTTTCAGTCCACACAGGTGGGCGGGGGCCATGCAGTGTGGGAACCTGGCTGGGGGCCAAACCTGGGGCCTCCCACATGGGATGCTTGCTCGGGTGGGAACTGAACTGGGGTCGCACTCCAGTTCAGCACATGGGTCTGCACGGGCTGGTTCTTGGATTCGATCCTTGGCCCTTGGGGCTGCAAAGGGAGTGCTTAACCCACTCCCTTTGCCAGGCATCCCGGCATCTCGGGTGCTCATCTAGATGTTGGAAATGCCGAACATATCCATCTATCTGGAACAAACTAAGCAAATTATGATACACCTACCAAGGGTCAGAAGTTTTTGTTAAAGGGGTCAGATAAAAATATTTTAGGATTCAGAGTCAAAAGACAAAATTGAGGCTATTATGTAGGCACTAATATAATAATTAAAAATGTAACTATATGAATAAAAAGTCTAAAAACCTACAAAACAAGATATTAACTATGGTTAACTCTGGGTTATAGATTCGAGTGATCCTATTTTCTTCTTAAAAATTTCTATAGGGGAAGCCAGGATGGCTCAGCAATTAAGCACTTGCTTTGCAGCCCTGGGGACTGAGGATCGAATCCTGGCCCCGGCCCATGTGGACCCATATGCTGAACTGGGGTGTGCTTCCTGTGCAGAGGGCCCCTAGTTCAGTTCTCGTCTCCTGGTCCAGCAGCCCCGGGTTCGAAGGGACACGCTTCCCAAGCAGGAGGCCCCCAGCCCAATTCCTGCCCTCTATGGCCCTTGCCCACCCATGTGGAACAAAAACATGTTGAAAACTGATGACGTACAACTATGGAGGCTGCTCTGGGCCCTCCCCTTCTCTCTGTCTGTCAAAAACAATAAAATAAATCTTTAAAAAAATTTCTATATTTTCTCATTTGGGGAAGGCAATGAGCATACTTCTACAATTCTAAAAATAACATAAAACTTTCAAAAACTCCATAACCATGTCCAAGAAAAAAACACAAGAAAACAAAGCATTATTATACAAAAGATTGTTAATTGCTAAGTATTATGCCTGAATTTTCAGGTAGCAAATAAGAAGAACTCAATTTATTTTTCAGATGATATTTTAAAAAAAGTAGATTTAGGACAGAGTCTTGACATTGAAAGGGTTAGGAGGACTTACCCCCACTCCTGCCCCTCAATTTCTTAGAAAGTTATAAGCACAAAATTGAAGGCAGGGAATGGTCTGATTAAATCCTCAATACTTTTCCCAAACCTAAATTGTTGCTATTGCTTATGTTGAAAACAAATTTTAGAATTCACTCTGTCATAGGAATCTTGTAAAACAACCTCGATAGGGATGTAAGATATGTTGATATTTTTGCCATAAAGAAAATGGAAAAAATTTAGATTTAATCACAGCTTTCAGTTTTAATCTGAGAATGTGGCAAAGCAAGTGAAAATACAGTCATTTGGCCAGAATGAGAATGTGACCAGGGAACAAAAATTTCAGAAACATGTCACTAAGCTATTTAGCTAAAATCAATACATACGTTATTTTTCACCTCAAATGAATTACTCAATGCTGGCAAAATATTGCTCTTGAAGTAAAAGCAAAAATTAATGAATGGGACTATATCAAACTAAAAAGCCTCTACACAGCAAAGGACACCGTCAACAAAGTAAAAAGGAAACCAGCCAAATGGGAGAAAATATTTGCAAATAATGCCTCTGATAAGGGGCTAATATCTAAAATATACAAAGAACTCATACAATTCAACAACAAAAAAACAAACGATCCAATTAAAAAGTGGGCAGAAGACCTAAACAGGCACTTCTCTTCTGAAGACACACAAACAGCCAACAGATACATGAAAAAATGCTCCACATCACTAGCAATTAGGGAGATGCAAATTAAAACCACAATGAGGTGCCACCTCACATCTGTTAGAACAGCTATAATCAAGAAGACAAGAAATAACAAGTGCTAGAGAGGCTGTGGACAAAAAGGAATCCTCCTACACAGCTGTTGGGAATGTAAATTGGTACAACCACTGTGGAAGGCTGTATGGAGATTCCTTAAAAAACTATGAATGGAATTGTCATATGACCCAGCAATCCCTCTCCTGGATATCTACCCAAAAAACCTGAAAACCTTAATCCACAAAGATA
>PVKE010017451.1:0-30738 GCA_004027555.1 Craseonycteris thonglongyai
GAGAGAGAGAGAGAGAGAGATACAGAGATAGAGAGAGAACTGAACTGGGGGAACTCCCCAGTTCAGCATATGGGTCCGCACACGGGCCGGGGCCGGGATTCGATCCTCGGTCCCCAGCGCTGCAAAGTGAGCGCTTAACCCACTGAGCCATCCCGGCTTCCCCCGGATTTTTGGAGAATAGCCTCCAGCCATACTTTTCCTGCCCATCAGGATTTCTCCCCAGGGGACAGTGTGTCGGGTCATAGAACTCCACCATTGCTATTTGCCCATAATTCAAATGGAGGAACATTATCACTTCTTCATCACATTTCCCATCTCTTCAACCCTGCTACTGCTACCTCACAAATCATAAACAACATTTAAGTGTCTTAAAACAATCACCATTTATTTAGTGTAGGAGTCTATGGGTTGTCAAGTTAGTTTGGGTTCAACTAGATGGTTCTCCTGGTTTTATTGGGTTCCTTCATGTATCTAAGACCATCTGCATGTCAGTTCAGAGGTTTCCTGTTCCTAAATGACCTCAATATTATCCCCAGGGCCTTAGTTGGGATGACTGGAATGGATTTATTTCTCCTCCATGAGGAGTATGTTCACTTATCTTTTAACTTATCCTATCACACTTATTCATATGACAGTGACAGAGACACAAATAGAACAAGTAGAATTCTCCAGTCTCCCGAGTTCTAGGCTCAGTACTAGCTCACCATCACTTCTGCCAAATTCTACTAGTCAAAACAATTCACACAGCCAGACCAGATTCAAGAAGTAGAAATGAGATATAGACCATATTGCAAAGGGCATGGATACTGATGTAAACAATCATGCACATTTTTTTTTTGCAACATGCCACAGCCTCTCAATGTACAAACCTACTTCTCTCAGAAACATCAACTTCATTCCATGATGAGACTAATCTTTCCAACAGAGTTCCAGGTGGAGGTTTTCTTCACTTTGTTGCCTGATACCCAAAGATGTTATCCCCACTGCAACTCTAGGTCTTCTATGTTATTTGACAGGGCATTAGTCAAGATTCTCCAGAGAAACAAAACAGAAGAGGATATATAGAGACATACAGAAAGAGATTTGTTGTAAGGGAATTGGCTCTTCCAGAAAGACCCTCAGAGACCCATTCAGAAATAACATTTACCCACTACCTGAGCAGCCCTTAGCTCTGTCAAGTCAACACAGAAAACAATCACAGGCATGTAGTGTAGGGAGGAGAGTTAAGTTCATGTCCTCTTTCCCCTAGCAGCAAGGTTCAGAAAATATAAAAATTACTCTCTGTAGATTACCCCTATAGATATAGTCAATAATGCTTATTTTCTGTTCATTGTGTGTGTGTGGTGGTGATGGGGGAGTTGTCATGCATCTTACTTATCTCCATGTGACATCTGATGATTGAGAATAACAAAAAGGAGTGAAGAACATAATTTTGTTTTCACTGGATACATTTAGCTATTTTGCCAGATGATTCCCTGCAACTCTAAATTGTAAAGTAGATAAGAATAAATAAAGGTACTTTGTGTGACCTCACATTCTGGTATCCACTGTAAATAATGTAATTCATCATTGAAGGCTGTCTATAGAGTGTGAGGCTGAGGAAAGATCTCTGTAAGTTTCAAATAGTCAAATGTTGTCCCCAAAGAATTTCTTTACAAGATATAAAATCCCTTACATGTTCTGTCAGTTCTAAGATGCTCTTTTTCATATTTTCACATCTCTGAAGTTGAGATACAGCTCAAAATTGATGATTTCAAGATTATTTGGCAGTATTTTCTCATTGGTCTACAAAATAGTGGTGAATCTTACAACCGACATTATATTAGATTCAACCATATATGATAATGAGAAGTAGTTGTCTCCTAATTTCAATTCCACTTTGGGTTTCCTACCAGAACACAGGTATAGTGAAAACTCCAGCTAGATTGAACCCAAAATGGGAAAGAAAAAGATACACATCAACATCATTGTCATTGGACACAGAGATTCTGGAAATTCTACCACTATTGGTCCTCTGATCTACATGTGTGGCAGGATCGACAAAACAACAATTGAAAAATTAGAGGAGACTACTGATATGGGCTTCTTCAAGCATGCCTGGGTCTTGAATAAACTGAAACCTGAACATGAGCATGGTATCACCACTGATATCTTTCTGTGGAAATTCAAAGCCAGCAAGTATTGCGTGACCATCATTGATGCCCCAGGACACAAAGAGTATCAAAAATATGATTACAGGCCCATCTCAGGCTAACCATGCTGTCCTGATTGTTGCTGCTGGTGTTGGTGAATTTGAAGCAGGTATCTCCAAGAATGGGCAGACCTGTGAGCATGCCCCTCTGCCTTACACATTGAGTGTGAGACAGCTAATTGTTGGTGTTAAAAAAAAAATGGATTCCACAGAGTGTTCTATAGCCAGAAGATACATGAGGAAGTCATTAAGAAAGTCAACACCTATATTAAGAAAATTGGCTATTACCGTGATACAGCATCATTTGTGCCAATTTCTGGTTGGAGTGGTGATAGCATGATGGTGCCAAGTGCTAACACACTTTGGTTCAAGGAAGAAAGTCACCAGTGAAGATGGCAATAACATTGGAACCATGCTGTTGGAAGCTCTGCATTGCATCATGCCACCACCTCGTCCAACTGACAAGCCTTTGCATCTGCCCTTCCAGGATGTCAACACAATTGGTGATATTGGTACTGTCCCTGTGGGCTGGATGGAGACTGGTGTTGTCAAACCTAGCATGGTGGTCCCCTTTGCTCCAATCAGCATTACAACTGAAGAAAAGTCTGTTGAAACACACCATGAAGCTTTGAGTGAAGCTCTTCCTAGGAACAATGTGGGCTTCAATGTCAAGAATGTGTCAAATGTTCACCACAACGTTGGCTGGTGACAGCAAAAATGACCCACCAATGGCAGCAGCTGGCTTCCAGCGCAGGTATTCACCTGAAACACCCAGGCCACATCAGTGCTGGATAAGCACCTGTGCTCGATGATCACAGAGTTCACATCAGGTACAAATGTGCTGAGCTGAAGGAGACAGTTGATCATCATTCTGGGAAAAAGCTGGAAGATGGCCGAAAGTTTATGAAATCTGGTGATGCTGCCATTGTTGATATGGTTCCTGGCAAGCCCATGTGTATAGAGAGCTTCTCAGACTACCCTCCTCTAAACTGTTTTGTTATTTGTGACATGAGACAGTTGCTGTGGGTGTCATCAAAGTCATGGACAAGAGGTGGAAGAACAGTCTCAGAAGTGATTGTCTCAATTGGCCACTTAAGTTTAATAGTGAAAGACTGGTTAATGATTACAACGCAAAGTAAAACCTTTAGAAGAATAGGAGAATGTTTTGGGACTATTTTGTGTGTGTGGCAGCTTATATGTTGTTTTTAAAATCAGCATTTTTTAGAGGAAACAACTTGACCAAAAATCTGTAACAAAATTCTGAGATCCATTAAAACAAAATTTAATGAGAAATATGTGTTCTTTTGGTCAACATTGTAACTTCCTATAGTACTACATAGGTAAGAGACTTCAAGAGATGCCCATTACTTATTTCTGGTGTTACATGTGCTGAAACTTTAGAATCTGATAATTTGGAGTTAATGCTTTTTGGAGGGGGTGGAAAGTTCAGTTTTTTCACCATGTCTTGAAGTGGAAGAATCATCTGCTTACTCAGTAAAAAGCCACGGGAGGGGGTCTGTTGGTACAACATTTCATAGGTTAGAACAGATAAGCAAAGAGTAACTTTGCTGATATATAAGCTAGTTTACAAAGGCCAAATTCTGTTGTATTAAAATCCACGTATTGCATCTAAAATTTTGTATAATTACAACAATGTTGAGTAAATCTTATGATATGTCAAATTTTAGTAGTCCAGTTACTGGAATGTGAATTCTCAGATTTACAAACACTGGGGTAGTTCAAACAACCTATTTTAAGTAGTATTGAGCACTATCTTGCTATAATAGTTCATTGTATCCAGATTCTAGAAAAAATAAATGATACTGGAATTGGAAAGAAAAAAAACAGTAGTAGTTTTATCATATAATAATACTGGTCTGCAAAGCATACATTTGGATTGAAGGGTAACAAACAAGCAAGCCTTTGGACATGAGCGCTCAATAATTTATCAGGGTTCACTTTTTAAAGGATGAGTAAATTAAACTCCTGGTTCAGTCAAGTTGAGGGTATGCATGAGTGGCAAGACCACGCTAGGAAGTTTCAAAGGAATCCTTCAGAATCATCCTCAAATATTCTGGAGTTAAAGGGAGAAAAAAAAACCCACACTTTTCTGGCTGCCTTCAAAATCAGCTTAAATTTTAAATTAGCTGTACTGTGTGAAGAAGTGTTACTGAGTCACTATCCAAAAGTAGCCTGGGATACATAAAATTATGGCAATTTTCTTGGCTTATAGATCTGAGAAAAGGAAACTTCACAGTTATCAACTGAGATGTGCCATTTCCAATCTCACCCTCCAGGTTCATGCCTCATATACTCTGTTTGAAAATATTTTTCCTCATTTCCATGTGAAAAGGGTTCCTGGATCCAATTTCAACATGCAGGGGTGAGGGTGGGGGTGGGGGTTCTTCCCATACCAACAAATAATTCTCAGACACCAGTTGGGTGTCTGAGAATTCAACTCAGTTCTGACACTATCTACCCTGAGATATCATCAGATTCCACAGGTTAAGTGCTCAGTCCTACAAGAGTGTTCCCGCCACCATATACATTGCAGACACAAGCCACAAGACCACGCTCCTTCCTACCTGTACTTCTTTTTTTTTTTTTTTTTGGAGGAGAAAGGCTTAGATACATTTCATTTATTTCCTTAACATTTATCATAATAAATATTTGTTGAGAGTTCATCATCTTTATGTTTTTCTCTATTAACATACAATGATTAATACATGCTAACAATTCTATAGTTTTCAGATTCAATTAGTAGACACTTTTAACATTTTTCAAAAATGTATTGGGGTGATATTAATTGATATCAATTACATTGTTTCCAAGTGTAGAATTCTATATTACATTGTCTATACATAGCATTATGTGCTCACCACCCAGAATCAGCTCACTTTCCATCACTGTGTATTTGATTCCCCCTCCCTACTCCACCCCCCCACCTCCCCCTCCCCTTTCAGGTAACCACTAAACCCTACCTGTACTTCTGACCAACAAGCTATAGACTGGAGGTTCCAATGACCCCCTCCAACTTCAGAATGCCAATCCCAAGTTCAGGTTGTTTCCTGTACTTCTGACCGACTGTCTATAAGATCAGAGGTTCCCACAACCCTCTACTAGGGTTCAATTAATTTTGCTAGAACAGCTCACAGAACTCAGAGAAACAGTTTACTTACTAGATCACCGGTTTATTGTAAAAGAATATAACTCAGGAACAGCTAAATGGAAGAGATGCACAGGGCAAGGTGTGTAGAAAGGGGCTTCAGGCTTCCATACCCTCTCTAGGTCCACCACTCTCTCCAGTCTCCACATGTTCACCATCCCGAAGCTCTTCAAACCCCTTCCTCCTGGGTTGTTATGGAGGCTTCATTATATAGGCATAGTTGACTAAATCACTGGCCACTGGTGATTGATTTCCCCTCCCTTGAGGTTGGACGGAGGGGACTGAAAGTTTCAATCCTTAAACCACATGGTTGGTTCCCCTGGCAACCAGTCCCCAACCTTAAATACCTTCCAAAAGTTACCTTATCACATAACAAAAGACATCTCTCCCTCTACCCAACTCTCAACACTTAGGAAATTCTAAGGGTTTGGGGAGCTGTGAGCCAGAATTTGTGGGTGAAGACCTAATATATATGATAAATTTTTCGGTCATCTGAACAACCAAACATGTATTTTTTTTTGTAATTCACAATGTTGTACCATGGCTGATTTCCAGTCTACAGCCCACTCAAATGTGCTCACCTTTTTTTAGATTAAAATGTACATGCTAGAGAACTAAGGGTATTTAAAAAATCTCTTTTCTGCAGTTTCCCACAACTTGCCAGTTTTTCCCAATATATATGCATTCTCTTGATAATCAGAAAATGTGATTAAATGAAGGAAAAGTGATCTGCAGAACAGCAAAACAGATCACAACAAATACAAGAAATGGTCAAGATAATAATAAAAGCTAACTCAATTGTTATATTCCCCGTATGCAAGTCCACTGACTGATGGAATCCTCAAATCTTTGTGTGGTCAGTACTGTCGCCTCCACTTTACAGATGGAAAAACATTGACACAGAGGGGTCATTTAGTTTGTCTAAGATCAAGGTTCTATTAGTGGGGAAGAAAGATTTGAAGATGAGCAATCAGACGTGAGTCCATGCTGCCTGCACTTGAATGAATCAATAGGAAATGAACATGAATAAGCAAGTCAGAGCCTCAAGAAGTCATTCCACATTATCACTTCTTCGTAGCTGCACTATGAATGGATAATTTTATCTCTCTAAACCTCAATCTCCTTATTGTATATAAGAATACTAGCTTTAATAACTGTTACCTTATAAGGATCAAATGAAATAATATATATGTGCCTTGTAAGCTGTCAAGTGATTTACATCACTTGAAATAAAACAAAGTGGTTTTCTCCTCAGAAACTTCTCCCCCCATCATACTGCATTTTTCTATCCTGACAATTAAAGTGCCAAACCTTTTTTTTCCCTTGGATCTCAGCATTACCCTCAGTGGCTACAATTCTCACTGTGCCACCAGTATCTTGCTCAGGATTTCACAGCCAGGACAGTAAAATGTAGGGCACACAAGTCGCAACTAACCCCTTGTTTGTCCAAGACAGAGATTGATAATCAAGTGTAACCATCATGCCGGCTTAGCTGCAGCTCAAATGCTGCCTCAGAATTCTTCTTCACACATGATCTAAGCAGTAACTTGCTACTACCAATCAAACATCATGGACAACTACGATTAAATCTGTTTGCCATTCCCATTACAAAGCAGTCCAAAAGCAGAAATTAGAATCATAAAGTAGTGGGACTCTTTGAAATAGAAAGTCGATAATAGAAGTTGCACTACTTCTGGTTTGACACAGATTTACCATTGTGCAGGTCACTTGACCTTTTGCATCTCCATTTCCTCACAGTTCTGAGAGAGTTGAATTCTGGTCTCTAGCAAAATCAGTTTTGATTGTAGCCTACAGATGCCTTTTCTAACATCTAACATCTTCAAAATTAGTTTCTGCCTTTCCTCTAAAGCACCTGAATTGCTACTGCTAATTCTTTCTTTCAATCCATTTAAGCTATATTTTGACACCTTCAAATTTCGTGTCTGTTACAAAGCTATTTTTTGGCTACACTTGTAAATAGGAACCTTGCCTTCCAATGACTGATTTTAACATTAATCATCTATGGATTTAGTTGGCATCACCTACCTGTTCTGGAGAACAAGATTGCAAGCTCCCTGGGGTGGGGGGCAGGTCAGGGATCACATTTCTTTCAGTATCAGTGCCTTGCAGAATTTTATACATAGCAGATGCTCAATAATAAATACCTGAGTTTACATTGAGCATTGTAATTTTCAAAGAACTTTCAGGTGTTTTTTTTTAATTGATCCACTTAGTTATCCTAGTAATTTTAACCTTAGAAATATTGGTTAATGCTAATGTTTAGAGAAAGGACTAAAACCGGTCTTCCAAGTTATTCTATGAAAGCATTTATTTTTCTCCATAAAGACTATAGTCTATCTCATTGTACCAGGAGTAGTAACTGGGAAAAAATAAGAGATGAGGGGATGGCAGGATTGCTCAGAGGGTTGAGCTTTGCGTTGCAACCAGAGGGCCCAGGGATCAAGTCCTGGCCCTGGCCCGGCCTGTGCAGACCCATATGCTGAACTGGGGCATGCTTCCATGTGGGAGTACCCTGGTTCCTGCCCTGGATGGCCCCACATTTATCTGTATGGAGTGAAAGTATGTCAAAACTGATGATGTGCAGCTGTGGGAATTGCTGTGGGCCCTCCCCCTTCTCTCTGTCTCTCTGTCAAAACAATAAAATAAGTCTTTAAAAAAATATGTGGGAAAAAAAGTCTGGATGAATAAACTCAGGGTCATGTCTAAGAATTCAACTTTTACATGTACCATTAAAGGATGACTCTAAGTACTTCTTTTAGTTATTTTGTTTAATATTCTTGTATATATTTAAGCTATTTTATAATTGGTATATTATTGTATTATAGCATGATTTAAATAAGGTATGATATAAACAACATTAGTTTATAATGTAAATATATTTTATAATTTGGATACAGATATACAATATATAAAGTCAAATAGATTTTATAATTATATTCAATACTTTGTACAATAATGATTACCATTTATTTCCTGTTTCTATTCCCCCCTAATTTTTTGACATACGATTTCTTTAGAGTATAGTTAGGAATAAAATGTATTTTTTTTAAAGGTTTTATATAGTTTTTACTCCCAACTTACCTCTACCCCACATCCTTTTGTTTGTTTTTATTTTGATGTGAAATATTTGCTTTTCTTTTTTTCTTTCTAAAACTCTCTTCTCCTGTATGGACCCCTATAGTTAGGGCTTCAGGCCTACATCAGAGGGTATAAGGAAAGTAGAAAGGATTAAGGCACAGTGGGATTATAGGATAAAGAATCTGACTGAAAAAGAAATTTCATTATCACCACCCTGGAAGTCAAGCTTCTTTCTTTACATCAAAACATGGGGAAGAAAAAGGGCAATAAAAATCTTCAAAACGTATTTCCTTTTATTTCCACTTCAATTCACTGTGGTTGGGTGTTCAGTACATTCCACACTCAGACCCTGAAAGAGTCTGAACTTGACTTTAACACAGTAGAAATTTCACCATGAGCAGAACTGACAGGAGAAGACAGATGCCTAAACATATGCAGCTTGTACAGAAAGAGATTATATTTTTAACCAAAAGTTGCTGATTTTTCCTCTAAAAAAAACCCCCTTTTCCCTGATAAGTTTTAAAGTGTGAAATTTTTGACATTTCTCTTTGCATATCACAGGTTTACTGTTTATTTATTTTTTCATGGCTAATGTAATCGTCCAATGGTGGGTTGAGGAGGCAAAATTCAGGTTCTATCAAAACCCCTGGGATGTTGTCATATTTTATTTTCAAACTTCTAGCACTTCCCTGAGCTTACTAGGGGCCTGGTTGCCCCAATGTGTGAAATGCTTCAAAAATTAAAAAGTGGCCAATGCTGAATCTCTGTTGATGAGCTGCGGAGGTCCATGTCCCTGGAGTTTCTCTCAAGTGTCTCTGATCCTGTCAGGAAAATCACTACACTTGTTCCAAATTTCTACATGAGGAGGAGAGGAGGACTTTACAGGCATCTCGGAAAGTTGTGAAAAAGAGGTGAGAATTCTGGGTAAAGAAAGAGAAATTTCATACGAGGGTAAGCTGAGCTGGTGTGAAATACACAAATGACCTCCTGGTCTGAACCCACCTGGAAAAAGATCTAAGAAGGACAAGTACGATTATAATGACAATGGAGGAAGATGAAATGAAGTACTCTTCATATTAGTCCTACAGTTTCTGTATCCCTGCAATAAAACACACCACTTAAGTTGGTCGATTGACCAGTACTAGTTGACCAACATTGATTGTCAATATTCCTGAGAGAGCAAAGCCAAGAAAGAATAAGCCACACTTTTTGCATCCAAGCTTCTCTCTTCTTCTCAATGATATCAAAGTTATCCTTTTAAAGCATTTATTTCTCTAGAGCAATAGTCCTCAGGGTGTGGTCACTAGACCAAATGCATCATCATCACCTGGGAACCTGTTAGAAATGAAGCCTAGGGCTTCATCCTAGACCTGAATCGATGCTCTGGGATGGAGGTCAGCAGTATGTGTTTTCACAAGCTTGCAGCATAATCCTAATGCACACAAAAGTTTGAAAGCCCCTGCTCTGGTGTAAGAGCATTGTCAGTCTCTCAATCTCACCTGATTCATTCTCATCAGCATGAAATACGTTCTATTCCTGCTATGTTCTTCAAAACCCTCTCTTCATCATTTTCAGCTATCTTACATTTTTCTCCTCCATCACAGAATTACTTCTTCTAAAATATTTTCTATGAAGCAAGATAACAAAACAGGAAGCCTCAGACATTGTTTTTCCAAAAAGACACTGACAACAACAATATACAAGCCAAACAGCCTTCATGAGAACTCCAGAAACCAGTGAAGAAGTTGTAGTACCCAGGTATGCTCAAAGCCAAGAACAGCTGCATTGAAACCAGTTAGAAAAAAACATTTCCTCTCACCCATGCAGCACCTTTCCCAAGTCAGCCAGCTGAGTGCAGTTAGGAACAAATGCCTAATTCATGGCTTCTTTATTGGCAGAGGGTAAGAGGGAAAAGAGTGGGATGTATGCCCAACTTTCCTACTTTTCAGGGGTCTACTTGAGGGACTGGTTTCCATCTTGTCTGACTGAGCACTGATGGAAATATGACATACTTTGCATGTCTGAAGATCTCTGAGAAAAAAGAGAGCTCCTTGGCTTGTTGTAGCACCAGAAAACCTGCAGTAGTACAGACAGACACCAGAGCATAAAAGATATTACAAGATTATGAAAAAGAAACCAGCACAGAAAGCCACAAGACATATTAGAATTAAAATGTCAAAAGTTAAAGACAAGAAGAGAACAATAAGAGCAGCAAGAGAAAACCAAAATGTTATATACAAAGGAACCCCTACAAGACTATCATCTGATTATTTTTTAGAACTAGAACAATCTATCCTAAAAAAATTTTTAAATTTATTTATTTATTTAGACAGAGAGAGAGAGAGAGAGAGAGAGAGAGAGAGAGAGAGATACAGAGACAGAGACAGAGAGAGAACTGAACTGGGGGAGCTCCCAGTTCAGCACATGGTTCCACATGGGCTGGAGCCGGGATTCGATCCCTGGTCCCCGCTACTGCAAAGTGAGCGCTTAACCCACTGAGCCATCCCGGCTTCCCCTATCCTAAAATTTTGATGTAACCACCTCAGACCCTAAATAGCCAAAGCAATCTTGAGAAAGAAGAATATAGCTAGAGGTATCACTCTGCCTGAGTTCAAGTTATATTACAAAACTATAGTAACTGAAACAGTATAGTATTGGCACACACACACACACACACACACAAAAGGACACATAAATCAATGGAACAGAATAGAGAACCCAGAACAAACCTACACATACTAATATATGGTCAATTAATTTACCACAAAGGAGCCCAAGAATATGCAATGGGAAAAGGACTGTCTCTTTATTTAATAAATGGTATTGAGAAAATTGGAAAGCCATATAGAAGAATGAAATGGGACCACGATTGTATACCATACACAAAAATTAATTCAAAATGGATTAAAGATTTGGACATAAGACCTGAAACCATAAATGTCCTGGAAGAAAACGTAGGCACTAAAACCCTTAACAGAGGTCTTGGTGGTGAGTTTTTGAATCTAACATCAAAAGTGAAAGGAACAAAAGCAAAACAAATAAGTGGGACTTTATCACACTAAAATGCCTCTGCATGGCAAAGAAAACCATAACAAAATGAAAGGCAGCCTATTGAATGGGTGAATATATATTAAAGTAAATTATATATCTAATAAGGTGCTAACATCCAAAATATATAAAAGAACTCATATAACTCAGGAGATTGAAAACAAACAATCTAATTAAGAAGTGGTTAGAAGATATGAAGAGACATTTTTTTTCCCAAAAAAAGGTACACAGATGGCTAACAGGAATATGAAAAGATGTTCAACATCATTACCCATCCAGGAAATGCAAATAAAAAAGACAATGAAATATCACCTCACACCAGTTTGAATGGCTATTATAAAAAAGACAGGAAAAAGCAAGTGTTGGTGAGGATGTGGAGAAAAGGGAACCCTCGTGCACTGTTGGTGGGAATCTAAATTGCTACAGCCACAATCAAAAACAGTATGGAGTTTCCTCAAAAAAATAAAGTAGAACTATCATATAATCAAACAATTCCAGTTCTGGGTATTTATCTGAAGAAAACAAATCACTAATTTGAAAAGACATATGCCCACAAAGCTCATCTATTAATATGTTGTCATTAAGGGCCAGATTTCATTCTTTTATATGGCTCAACATAGAGAAGTATAGATATAGATCACAGTTTCTTTATCTATTCAATCATCCATTGATGAACTGAGTAGCTGTAGGGACTCTTCATGTTCCAAAAATTTCTAATGAGATTCAACTCAAGCTAGATTCCACCAGAGCCTGATATCTATGTCTGACTTCTTCCCCATCCATCCTGCTTCCTTCACTCCCAGTCAGGTTCCTCCTAAGAACTCTCCGTCAACCCATTACTTGTAACAAAATCCCTAGCTCACGTTCTGTTTCTAACGATCCAATCTAAGACAGTGGTCATTTTAAAGGTATATTAAAAACACTAATATAAACATATTATTTTAAAATTATGAATGTATTTATTTTAAAAGTTTGTTTTATCTTTCTGCATTAGTCTCTACAAGAGGTACAAAATATGACCTAGAAATTCTGAACAAGCGCTTTTGTTGCCAAATTGTTTTTTGAACCAAGACTTGGAGAAACAGGTGTGCCAACCATCTGCCAGTGGGTTGAGGATGACCTTCCCCAAAATGCGTCAGTCCAGACATGGATTCATTGAAGATTCAAGACCTACAATGCATTGAGAAAAACAGGATAGAAGCAGAACCATTGTTTTCCTCTGTAAACCATGGCAGGAGAATGTAGTGAAATGCCACGACCACTTTAGAAAATGTCACTTCGGAGCCAGATGTACATTTTCATTGACAAACCCTCTCACTTTAGTCCCACACTGGGGACTGCGCAGGCAGTCTGTGCAGATACGCAAGCTCCCTAAGTCATGAGGACTACCCAGCAGCTGCCACCCAGCATCTTCTGGGCTCCAGAGGGTGCCAAGTCCCATAATCTCACATTGCTCATTTTTTGACAAATGCCAAGGTTTCTGTGAGGATGCATCTCTCCTGTGGTCCATGGAACAATGTCCACACTAGAGAAAATACACCACAGGCTCGTAACAAGGAGAACAAATGGAAGGTTTCTGTACCTGTCAAATACAGACCCTGGAAAATATAAACCAGAGAAACAAACACATCTTAGGTGAACAATCAGAGTCCTTCGCTTGGAGAGTTCTTTATATATTTATGGAACTCTCATCTTTGGGAGGTATTTTGGAATGTGTGAGTGTGTGTGTGTGAGCGTGTGTGTGTGTGTGTGTGTGATTTCTACCAGGCAAGATCTCATCTAAATTTACTGATGGTTTTATAGACAAAAGGGAGAAGAAAGAGCAAAGAAATAGGAAGAGGCTGTGGCAGAACCAAGTATATATTTCAAGAAACTATAAAAATAGCCCCCAAGTAACCAAAGAGTAATTAACCTGGTATTATGTACAGAACAAGAATGCCTCAGTCTCTCACAGTATCGCTTGCTGTTATAATTAGAAACCAGTTACCAGGATTTTTTAAATAAATTCTGGTTTATTTGTAATATAATATGATACAGGCATTCATGAAAAAGAAGACATTATATGTACAGAATGTTCTTCAAGATAAAATGTTTAATAAAAAAAGGAAGATGCAAAAGAATGTGCAAAATATTTGTGGCACACAATAAATACTCATTTTATATATGTGCATATATAAATGCATATATGTGTATGTATATATAATATAATACATAATACAATATATACAAACACACGTGTATTTGGAAGTAGATTGGGGAGGGGACATAGGAGGGAGATTCTTGTCATTGTTGATCCTGTTCCTAGAATTTTTTACATGTGCACCTACAACCTACTTAAAAACATTCAAAAAGATTATGACCTACAAACACAAATAGGTGATTGGTAACATGCTGAACAAAATGTCATTTTGTAGAGGGTGGGTACTTAAGTGCTGCTCTTCATACTTGTTAAGTCAAATTTTTCATTATTCCTTGGAATTCCCACAGTTGCTTTGAATACACTGTGATGATTGTAGCTTCCCAGGTTGTGCTCTTAAACCATAATCACTATGTCCTAACACAGTGGTCCTAAAAATCGCATCTGTGTTTACTGATTTCAGAGTGCAGCCCTTAAGGAAACATACAGGGGGAGATCCCAGATTTTGCCACCCCAAAACAGTTCCCAGGGTTTCCTTAGAGATTGTCTGGAACAATGAGTCCAAGTTCCTGCTGACTCACAGGAGGAAAAGACTAAGTACCTTTGAATAAATTCGGTATTTATTCCCTTGTAAGAAAGAGAGGTTTAGAGAATAAGATTAAAGGCTTCAAAGTCCAGACCAATTCTTTAGGAACCTATAATGGGGAGCGGCATCCTTAACCTTTTGGAAAATATTAGGAGTGAAAATACAAATCTCTACAATGTTTACTTCAGAGAAAAGTATAGCATCCTCCTAGTAATTCGCAAGGATGGAGCTGCTAAGAGCTAAAAATACCTTCTGGGGGAGGGCTCTGCAGATGGAGTGCTGAGAGCAGGGAGGTGCATAGAGAACCCAGAAGAGCAGCCATCTGAGCACATTTCACACGATTAATAGGGAGTTGTTAGCTGGTGGACTTTAAAAATAGAACCTCATTTCTGAGGGGTGGGTGCCCGGCTCCAGAGCCCCAAAAGGAGCCTGCTGAGAGGGATGATTAAAATGAAAGATCGTGTGGCTTTAAGGAAATGTTGGCATAAAGAAATGGCAGCGATTACTGATGCTCCAGCCACCTTCTAAAAGGTTTCTGCAAATTGCTTTCCTTGGATGAAACACCAAATATCTGTTCCTAAATGTTATGAAGCAAAATAAATCACATTCCATTGACACATCCAATATGTCCTATCAGAGACCCTGAATCCAAACAACGCAAAGCTGCCATTACCTCGGCACTATTACGTTTCTTTCTCTTGCTCCTGTATTAAGGCTGCAAGATGAAAATGTGGTCCTTGTAAACCGAAAAATTATCTCTGCCTCCTCCCTGCAGGAAATGAAAAATCAAATCAGCCACTGACGAGTTTTCAGAGCTCAAAAGTAACTAGGAAATCATTTTCTCTGACCCCTGACTTATTTAATAAATGAAGAAGGTGAAGCTAAGAAAAAGTAAAGCTCTTTGGCAAGGTCAAATTGGTGGAGATGCACACAGGCCAGACTGGAATTGGGATCTCTCAACTCTCAGCTTATCAATAAATAGCCCTTTTGTTAAATAATGTATAATAGAGGGTTCCAGGCAGTGTTCCTTGTGAGATCTTGCATTATCACTAGAATGGAAGTTTTAAGAGAAAGGTGTTTTCTCAAGCAGTAGCCAGTACATTTTTTTCTTTTTCCTGAAGCATGCAAAGAAAGAAATGGGGTTTAATTTCTTGATCTACAAAATCATTCAGTGTTAAAATTACACACACGATGGAAGCATTTATTGCTTTTCACAAATGTGTATACTGAGAAACAGGGCTACCGACAATATTTACCCAGGTATAGTAGCTGCTATTGGAACATTGTCACCAGCAGGGGTCCCCACCTCCCAGCTACTGTGAGTGTTGGCTGCCAAGAACTGGGGCTGTCCCCTTCTCCAGAGACACTGCCTGCTCTCCTGGAAATGCCTGAATTATCTATGACAAATTGATGTGAAGGCACAAAAGGCCAGCCCTGTCAACATTGTGGTCTTATTCACTCCAGAGTTCCCTGTGAGATCAGGCTGAGGCTAGACCCCAGCTGTGACCACATCCTTGTTCCACTCCTTCTCTTGCCCCCTCCTGCTTCCCTCATCACCTACAGGTTTGTCTTAGGAGCCTGCCTTCAATAAAGCAAGTGCTATCTGAGGATGTGACCTAAAACATCAAATCCATGGGTAGGAGAGATAATTAATGCCAGATAGCAACTTGTAATATTCTGTAACATTTTTATCTATTTCCACTTTGGTCTCCATGCAAATGTGTATTTGAGACAAAGAGTTTTGCATGTTTCTGCTATAACCAGATGCCTGTACTCTACTTGTCTGGTAATAAGGAACGTTTCCCAGTTTTTCTGCTTAGTCATACGCTTTCTGATTTGTCTATCCAATTATGTAGCACCCTTTCTGTTTAATCTATCAAGATGCTTTGACTATCAGCAACAGAAAATGACTCTGCCCTGCTTAAGCAAAGGGGTATTTAGAGGAAGCTCAAAAGATTAGTGACAGAGGCACAGAGAGCACTGAATAGACAATGCTGTGTGGCCTTGTTCGGAGGCCGCTGCAGATTGGTTCTTCTATCTGCTATCAAGATTCAGGGCTCTGGGACTGAGTCTAGCTGGCCGAGCTGAGGTCACCATCTCACCTACTTGACTTCCTGGGTCAATGAGAGTAGAGATCTAGGGAAGGGGTTGTCTGACTTTGGCTGCACATTAAAATCACTGTGGAAAGCTTCATAAAAGCATGATACTTAGGTCATGCCACAGATCAACTAAATCAAAATACCTAGAGTTGGGACTGAGCCATTTGATATTATTACTCTCCCCACATACCAAGAGAGTTCATGGTGTAGTCAAAATCGTAAAACACCAATGTAGAGAGAAAGCCTTCAGAGAAAGCTAAAAATTTGTTTGTGGAGGCATAGTACAATTCTTGCCATCCTGGCATGACTGCACCAATTTGAAAAGTAGGCAACTTATCAAAAAAAACTAGGTTACACTAAGAAAAACAGAAATGGATACCCAATGGCCAATCAATCAATGGACAAAAATCTATTGTACATACAATCTAGTAAAATATTGTTTCAACACTTAGGAAGAGGTCTGGCACACAACAGATGATCAATAAATGGTTTTTGAATAACTGAATAAATAAATAATGAGAGGTCCTTAAAGAGTCATATATAATTCCATCAATAAAATTACCCATTTAAAAAAATTTATTCCAGAAAATCATCTATCACAGATTAAAAAGAATAAACCTTTATCAAGAGAAGATGAAACAAAAACCTGGGGGGAAAATCTAAGTGATGCATCTACCATATGCATCTACGAGAAACTGTTTCGAATTAATGGAACCTAAGGTTGTACACTCGTCTGTCCACTAGTATTTTTGTCTACCATCACCATTGGTAAATAAATTCTGCTGATGTCAATTTCCTGTACTACAGTCTTTTTGTTTACATTTTCAATTCAACCATCAGTTTTGATCAAATAAAGGCCATTTGTTTTATGGCTGTAATACTTTGGTAGGCGAAAGGTAGTTGCAGGACCAGGACTGCCTCCAACAGAAGTTTGTTAGAAATGCATCTACTGAATCTACATTTGCATTTTAATAAGATCCTGAGGAGCACCAGATGCACTTTGAAATTTGAAAGCCACTGGCCTACCTCACAAGGCCTCATGTGACGAAAATGGCTTCTTAAACCTGTCACTGAACCAGATGAGAAGAAGTCTTGGAACACGGCACTCTGAATATGGCATCTTTGCTCACTGTTCCCAACTCCAATCACTTTGCTGCTCGCAGGCCAATTGGCAAATGGATGCGCTGCGACTCTGCCTTCTGTTGGGGTCCTAGGCATCGATAAAAGAGTGGGCCTTTTGACATCGTTATCTGAGCAAGTCAATGGAAAACAGTATCATAATCAAGGACCAAAAACATAGGATTCAGGGGGGAACTTAGCATACACCTATGGAGGTCTGTGGCCCCTTGAAGGAAGATCTATATCAACTCAGTGTGACTATGCCTTATACCCCATGAGCCAAACGGGAGATCAGCAAGTAAGCTGGGCACTCATTGTTCTCCTTCCAGTGAGAGACTACATATAGATGGGAGGGATGGGAGGTGCCAGTGTGCCGCTCCCACCCTGCTGACCACGCAGGGGTAGACCCCTTTGTTATTCACTGCCTGTACATGTAACATGCTCATTAAGACTAAAGTTGAATAACGAAAGAACACATACCCATAGGCATGTCACAGAAAAATTTCTGATCTCTAAGAAAAAAAGAACATCTAACACTCTTAAAGAAAGATAATATAATCCCTGGTAAAAGAATCTCTTCTCACCAACATTGCATAAAAAAGAATTATTGGTGCATCAACTTAGATCTAGCTAAAATATTATTAATATTTCAAGGTGAACAAAAGCTATTTGAAGACAGGAAGCAATCTAAGAAGAATATCACTTAAAAACCCATCTAAGAAAAGCACTTTTCCAACAACAAATGAGAAAATTCAGAAACCTGAAAAGGTAAAAATGAGTAAGCAATGATTATATATAACATGCATGTCGTATACATATACATGTGTGTATATATGATATATATGCAAATTCACATAGTTATTATATTAAGTTGTATAAACACATATAAAAAGATTCAAAAATGAAGAAAAATAAGTTATACAGCAATGTGTAATATCATAAATTAGCAACACTACATGCAGAAGGACATGTAAGAAAAAGTGAATCTGTAAAAAGTGTGTAACTACCACATGTTATCGCTAAAGCCCAGGAGAATGGTTGCCAGGAAGGCAGTGAAAGGACTCCAACATCTCTTTAGGGGAATATAAAAAGGAAGGAAAGACCATGGAAGTGGGGTTTTTTTTTAAGTCTCAATTTATTAGAATAAAAGAAAGTAGGCAGAAAACAGTGTTTTGTTTTGTTTTTCTAAGAGGGAGAGTGAATCTCTTTTTTAAAAACTAGTGGACATTGTTTTCTGATCATTTAGATCAAGAGAATAAAAATTAACCATAAATGACAAGGACGAATACAGTAGAATTTCCAAATTATAAAAGGAGAAAGAATAAACAGAAAAGGCAAGACAAAGGAAAAGAAGAAACAATATACCCAGTGGTAAACATAAATTATGATAAATTTTATATACCAGGTATATCTGTCAGTACATAAAATGTAAAACAATAGGATTTTATCATGAAAGGCAGAGGCAATATATTTCTTTATAATACGAAACAGCCAGATATTACATATAAGGAACACTCGTAAAATAATTTTAAAATAACATAAAAATAAATAGATTGAGATAAGAAATACCAGAAAAAATTGAAACAAAAGGAAAGCCAAAGTGTCAGTAAAGTGTAATTTAAGGGTTAAAAAAAAAAAAAAAAATCAAAAGTGACATCAGACAATGATAAATTGCATAAATGTAGGAGAAGCTAAAATCATAACGGGTATCAGCCAGTCGCCACACAGCTCAATACTTAAATCTATTCTAGAGGCAAGAACTTGCTAGAAATATAATTCTGGTAAAAACAGCAATATACTTCTCTCAGAATTAAAAGTCTAGTTCAAAAAATGAAGGACACAAGCTGAAAAATATAATTAATAAAGCTTATCTTTCAATGTACTTTTTGAAATACTCGTGAACATTTGTAACACTTGGTCATATATGTGGCCACTGAGGAAAATATAAAAATAGAAACATGTGTAAGTGGGACAGCTTTTATGAGCTACATTGTCTGATCAGAACATAATACAATTAGAAATAAATGATTAAATAGTAACAAAAAAGAGCTCACTGACTTGACAATGAAGTAGCATGCTTCTAGATAATTTTTGATTAAAAAGGAAATTAAAACATGCCTAGATGGCAAGAAAAAATAACACTCATAACATAACCAACAGAACACATCAAAAGCTATATTCAGAGGAAAATTGATAGCTGTAATTGCCTTCATTATTCAAAAAGAAAGCTGGTGAATAAAGTAGTTTTTCATCTAAAAACCAAAATATGAGATGCAAAATTAAATACCGTTAAGAAAATAAAATGTAAGAGTATTTTTAAATGGAGAAAATATAGAAGAAAAGACAAATGATTCTGAAAGCTCTTTCAGTGAAAACCCAGAAAAAGAAGATAAACTATCTTATAATTCTGATAAAGGAAAAAGATAAAAGCAAAAGCACATGGAACCAAGAATTGGTGTCAAAAACAGCAGGGACACAAAAGAGTAACATTATTATGAAAAAATACTTTGTGCAACTCTATTGGTTACATATGAAAATGAATAAATTTTTAGCAGAACATCTTCAGCTCGCCAACTTTTCATAATTGGTACCCTATTTTATCATTTTACTCTCTTTATATATATATATATCTCATTTTGATCAACCACCTTCTCTTTCATGCCCAACTCTCCACCCTTGCTGGACATATTTTCCTTCAAGGGTCATCTTAGGTTTACTGGCCTAGTGTGAGTCTGGGAGGAGACTTTGTTTATTCCAACTCAAATTTAATAAGGGTGGATTCTGTCCTTCACTTTCACACCTTACATGCACGTTCTCAGAGCATCTCCCAGGTAACGCATTTAACCCATACATGGCAGCTACCTTATTCCTTTAATATTTCGAAGTACTTTCACATTCATTAAGGGTAGCAATTTTTAAGATTTTAGATTGTGAATAAAATGTTACCACTCTAGGCAACAGGTTTACATGAAGAGTAGAACAAATTGTTCTAACAAGCTGACAGTTTTTCCCTGGTTTTTAATCATCGACTGTATTTCACACACACACACATGCATCCACACATGTGCTTATACACACACATACATATTATAGTTCTATTATCTCATCAGGAAGATAGGTCAGCCATAATTCTCAGCCTCAAGAGACTTGCACTCAAGTAAAAGTGCTTAGAACTGAGTGACATTCTAGAAATTGCATTCCAGTTTATACAACAGGGAGGAAGATTTTATATAACTGAAGGGGTGAGAGTCTAGCTGCGAGAGACCCTTTCCCCCAAAACCCAGACATGCTCTTAGGTAAAGCAAATACTTTTCAGCTTACCCTTGAAATGTCAAAAACAGCCTCGTTTTCTGGGAAGCCAGGATGGCTCAACAGGTTGAGCGCTCGTCTTGAAACCCCAGGGTCCTAGGATCATATCCCGGCCCTGGCCCGTGTAGACCCATATGCTGAACTGGAGTGTGTCTCCAGCTTGGTTCTTGCTCGGGGAAGCTTCCCATGTGAGAGGCCTCCAGCTCACGGGGGTGTCCCTCCCATGTGGGAGGCCCCTGGCCCTGTTTCTGTCCTGCACACAGATCCGAAAGTACGGAATGAAAGTATGTCGAAAACTGATGACTCACAACTATGGAGACTGCTCTGGGCCCTCCCACTTCTCTCTCTCTGTCTCTCTCTGTCTCTCTCTGTCAAAAATAAATAAATAAATAAATAAATAAATAATAAAAAAATAAAAAGTCTAATTCTCTAGATTGGAAAAAATCGAATCTAATGAATATTAAATGCTTACTCTCTATATCAGTAAGCATTCGTGTTGTACCAAATACCCCAAATTAGTAGCTTCTGACAACAGTTCATTCATTAGTTAGCCTTCCTTCTGTGGCTTAGTGATTTGGGCTTGGCTGGGTCAGGTGGTTCTGCAGCTCTCCCTGGGTCCCCTCCTTTGTCTGTGGTCAGCTGATGGTCAGCTCTGCTGTAACATATCCCCTCATCTTTAAATTCCATGGGCACCTGTCAGGTTTTTCAAGTGCTGCCCACAGCCTCACTTCACTTCACCCTAACGTTGCCCACGTGGTGGGGGAGGTGCACGCTCCCCAGCAATCAGATCTCACTGTCAGCCTCTCTCAGCCTCTTTCCATCTCCTTGCCCCCACGTATAAGTGACGTGCTAAAGGATGAGAAACAAGTTTCATGTTTTTCTTAGTTTAGATTTCCCTAGAAGCATTGGGAGATGTGAGTGCAAGAAGATTAATTAGGGAAGAGATCCCAAGAAACATAGATTAGGGACCCGGGAAAACAGACAGGAAGGAGAAGGACGCCAGCACAGGGCGTATTACTCAGTCTAGTTACCACTATAGGCAAAAACTCTGCAAGTCAGTGTATAACAGACGTCAGTAGTGTCCCACCTGTGGGTGAGGCAGCTGGGGCATTCATGCACCAATCTGTCTGTGTACAAATACACCATTTATACAAATACTCCATCACTGACTGAAGCTGCTCTAGGTGAGCAGTGAATTCCCTGGCACTTCCAGGCTGCTATGAATACACGCAGAGGAGACCCCAGCAGCCAGACAAAACCATCCAGCAAGAAAGGCAGGTTGGGGAAGCTGAGATGGCTCAGTGGGTTGAGCGCTCACTTTGCAGCCCCGGGGACCAAGGATCGAATCCCGGCCCCGGCCCGTGCGGACCCATGTGCTGAACTGGGAGCTCCCCCAGTTCAGTTCTCTCTCTGTCTCTCTCTCTGTCAAAAAAACAAACAAACAATTAAAAATATATATTTAAAAGAAAGGCAAGTGCAGGTGGTTGTGAAGCCTGGCCCTTTTATCCTGAAGTAGTAAGAGTAAGGGACATAGCGGCAGCTCCTGGCTGTCATACTTGTCCTATGTAGATGGTGGAGCAACTCCATCAGGCTCCAAATCAACAGGAAATGCTGAGTTTAACTTTCTATTGCACATGCAGTAGTCACAAAATGTTCTCTTAGTCTCAGCCTCTCTCTAAAGTGTGTTTTTCATTCTAGCCAGTCTATTATCTGTATACATACTTCTATTCCTGTTGATCAGAAAGTATCTATTTCTGAGCTCAAGATTGTTTCCTCCCTTTTCCTCTACTTATATTCTCTATTACCATCAATTCTCTCCTGTCAATATCTTCTCATATATGCCCTGCATCTACCACAGAGTCTGACCCTTAGAAGAAGCTCAACAAAAAATTTTTTTAGTGAATTAATAAGTGGGATTCATTATTATTTGTAATCAGGCACCTAGGGCATTTTCCATGACAATACTAAGCATAAAATATTCCTGTATTGCCTTTTCTTGACTCCCTTGAGAAGTGCAACGTCTTATTACCTGAAAGTTTGTGTTAGTTTTAACCAGTAGTTTATCATGGAAGAAACTCAACCTGACACCTCCTATTTGTTATAGTCATTCTGTCTCCTGCAACTTTAAAAAGTTTTTCTAAAGGTCTATAGCTATCACTTCTCATCTTGTAAGCATAGATTACCATGAATTTTGTGCATTATGCTCTAGGAATAAAGAACTGCATTTTTCTCTCCATTCTCCTTGACCACTCTTTCTCTCTTACTTTCTCTTTCTGTCTCTCCCTCTTTCTCTCAGTCACACATACAAACATACGTATTGAATTATGCTTTTTATGTGTGTTTGTTTGGTCAAGAATTTAATTTTTCTCATCATCACCTATACACATCAATTGTTTTTAGTACACTTTTTATTGAAGTAAAATACCCAAACAGAAAAGGGCAGAAAGCATAATGGACAGCCCCGTGAATGTTCAGCAATGAGCACATGTGAAGCTGGGGCTCTTTCCTCAGCCCTGGGGAGGCCAGCGGTGTACCTCCAGCCTCTTTTCATTGAGGGCACCTCACTCTTCCAGCAGGACCTGTGACAACCCCCATAAGGTCTATTTCTCCTGCATAATCCATACCCAGGCTATGGAAATATCCAACCAACCCTTGCCTGTGGAAGGCAAATAAGAGAACCTTCTACTTTGCTTACCGTTTCAGCTATGGTGTTATCTTTGTTTTCAGTTTTTGAGTGCTACTTGCTTACTTTCTAGCTCCCTCTTGGATCCTATTTGTTGTTTGATCTCTTATCATGAGTTCCCTTGTTCTCTGTAATTTCTTTGAATGTATAGAGAGTACTTCACTCAAAGGACCCTCTGTTTCACATGGTAAGTTTCCCATGAACATTTTAACTTGTCCTTTGCATATGACAATCATTTCACCCTTTTGGCAATTAAGAGTCACAATTGCTGTTTGCTTTACTCTCTATCCCCAGTGCTTACAACAGAACTCAGCACATTGCCTGTGTGCAGAGATTTGCTCAGTGAATGCAGAATATATCTCTGACTGCTTTACATGTTTGAGACCTTTGTTTCATTCTTTTTTTTTTAAGGTTTATTTTTATTGTTTTTTGACAGAGAGATGAACAGAGAGAGACAGAGAGAAGGGGGTGGGGGCGGCCCAGAGCAGTCTTTGTAGTTGACAGCATTAGTTTTCCATATAGTTTCACTCCACAGGTGGGCGGGGGGCTGTGCAGGGCAGGAACTGGGCCGGGAGCCTCCGCATAGGTCCCGGCAAGAACTGAACTGGGGGAACACCCCAGTTCAGCATATGGTTCCATCTGGGCCGGAGCCAGGATTTGATCCTCGGTCTCCAGGGCTCCAAAATGAGCACTCAACCTGCTGAGCCATCCCTGCTTCTTCTGTTTTGTTCTTAAGTTTTCAATGGGGGCAATTCTCTTCCAACACTGAATTTACTGTAAAACATCCAGATAGGTTTGTAGGACAGGAATACATAGGGGATGAGTAGGATACATAGTGAATTGGGCCAGCCAGTACTGTGAAAATAGCTATGATGTTTTGGAACAGTTTCGTGCTAATTTTCTAGTTTATGCCCTAGGAATGTCCAATCAGCTTAAAGTGCTTATGTTACCTCCTCCCCCTACCCCACCCCCGATCATGCACACACCCAGTAAACAGAGTTCTGTGCAGTCAACAGTGATGAATAGTTCCAATGCTGCTTGTCACTGCCTCTCATGAGTCTACTCTGCCTGACTTTTAGGCTAATTCTCTAGAGTAAGAATAAAAGGGACCGAAATGAACAATAGGAGAGGATGTCCAAACTGTCTTTTCTTTGACCCATTGCACCCACTGTTGTGCCAAACCAAAAAACACATTTTAGAGGTTACCTTATTCTCCCTTTCTGACTTCAAGCATGCTCCACCTCTTTATCATTTCCACCGAATTCAGCAATTTATTTGCAGAGAATTCTGCACCCTGCTTTAAATCTGAATGGTTCTGTATTTATTTGTGGCATCTTCCCTTGAATTAATCCATTTTTATCAAAATGTATCCGTATTTAGCTAATGTTCTTTATTGTCTGTGGCCATCAGCTTTAACAATCATCAATATATCTAGTTAGAGTCTCAATTTTCTATCCTATCTTTCCCCCATCATGTCACAAGGACTCAGGGTTAAAAAACAATTAAAAAAAATACCGTTACTCCACCACCTGTTCCTAGAAGTTTCATTCTATGTTATAAAATACCTTCTTAATGACTAAGATGCTCTGATTTAAATGATCTCACATAACAACTGTATTCTATTTCCCTTGCTGGAAAACAAGAAAAGCAAATCAGTGACTAAAAGCATTTCACAGGTGAATGACTGCTTTCAAGCGGAGTATGGGCATGAACATGGTTATCTTCAGCCATGCTCTGTGGACAACTCTTAACCCAGTGTCCTAGAAGTGGCTGAACAGAGGCTTCTGAGCTTTGAAATTCTGTGGAGCTACTTTTTTGCTTGATCACTACCTTTCTCTGTCCTTATTTGTTCTTAAGAGTGCAATTACAGCATATCAGAGATTGGAGGAAGAAATCGAGTCAGTAACCAGTCTCTGATCCAACTCTAAAGTCCAAAAGGAAAGCCACAAAATCGTGTTACTGGATGTTGGAAGTGCCACTTCTCATGTCCGTACCTGGAGCCAATTTGTCAATACATAGTCCTGTGCCCTGAGAAAATCCTTTGTCTAATGAGAACTAAACATGTCAATGTAAATGGGCCCAAAATAGCATGTATGTATACCAATTTCCTGCCACAGAAGCTGTCAGTGGCCATGGTGCAAGTAGGCATACATCCTCTGCCCTCTCTGTCTCCACTCCCACATTGTAGTTGGGTGTTCACTGCTGCCCCCTGGCCATTAGGAACTTTCTAAGCAAAGGGTTTAAGTTAATGTACTGTTTCTCAAACTGAGTTCCACAGAGTGCTATGGTGCCATAAAGATGTTTCATGGGAAGTAAGGGGTACTCAGAGGAAAGCTGAGTATGTGAGCCTCCACACTCTTCACCATCAGGTCAACAAGTGTAACTGTTTTATTTGTTCTATATATAAGATTCCTGACATAATACAGATAAAAAAGAAAAAACAAAAGTTCTACCAATAAAAAGTTTAAACTTCAGTAACCCAGAGGATGCTTACATGTCAGTCTTCCACACCACAAAACTCTTACCTGGAAATCTATATTTTAATTAAGTACTCTATAATTAATAATGATTGGGATATTCAAATAGAGCAATTTCACTTCGTTTTCTTTCTGTCCTTCCCATCAATTCATGAGTCAAACTAATGGTCTCTCCTCTCGTCCCCAAAACTTGGGTGCTCATGTTCTAAACCCTCTTTCAGACATAAAATTGGATGAAAAAGGACTGGGAATGGAATGGGGGTTTTCCAGCTGTAATTGTAAGGGCTGGATGTGGGCACTCACTCCCATCACTCACTCAGTACATTGGTAGCATTTTTTAAACTCATAATTAAAAAGCTTTGTTCCAGCTTTAGCATAAGGTTCAAAGGTGGCTATCAATAGTTGGTGGCTGTGACGGTGTTCAGGCTGGTAGGGAAGACAGAGATGGCCAGAGTCTCTCAAAATCTATCACAAATATAAGAACCCAAACACCCGAGTGTCAACCTCTTCCTATCCTGCTTAATTTACTCTACAGAAAGCTTGTCCAACACACAGCCTACAGGCCAAGCCCCCCCACCCCCAGAACAGTTTTTGATGCAGTCCAACACAAATTTGTAAATTTTCTTAAAACATGAGATTTTTTTTGTGATTTTTTTATTTTTTATTTTTTAGCTCATCAGCTATCATTAGTGTTAGTGCATTTTGTGTGTGGCTCAAGACAATTCTACTCCTTCTGAGGTGCCCCAGGGAAGCCAAAAGGTTGGATAACCCTGCTCTGTGGGATATATGGCAATTTTGCCAACATCCCCAACTTTACACTCAAGACTATTGAACATTACCTGATACTCTCCTAAATACACATATTAGCAACACTTACAAGCTGTAGATGAAGTATTACAGTGTTCCCTGAAACAAGTGCTCCAAATCCAATAATTAAATAAATGGCCTAAAATAGTTTCATGGTATTAGAAGAGAGAGAAAGAGTGAGAAAGCTGAAATCAGGTGTTTTAATTAGCCAGAATGTGATAAATTGTTTAAAACTGGGGATGGGGAAGTGAGTGTATTCATCATGGCTATTAAACTTAATCTGGTGTTCACTAAATTATAAAATACATGAAGAATCACACTGTAGTCTCTAGGTCAGCCAAATGCTAGGAGAATAAAAATCACCTACAATCTATTTGAACAGGTACACATGGGTTTGTCTGCCAATGGAATGGATCTGCCAGCCACAGAATTTTCTTTTTGACTCCAGGTCTAGCTAGAGAGACTGTGTTTGCTGAGCCTTCACTTCAGTTCAAAAGTGTGTATGTCTGGTGAGATGGTTGATTGAAAAGATTGACCCACATAGACACACACCCACACACATCCACACATGTAGAGACATTCACAGATAAATCAGGTGTCACCTCACAGGACCTTGGTCCAGATACCACATTTTTAGCTGTAGAAGAGGTGAGTAAGAGAAAAGGAGCATGGTTTCCTATAATCTACTTTCAAATAAAGCAGCAAATTCTTAACCACACTGGAAGAGTATGCATAAGTAAAGCTTTTGAGAGTGGTTTGTGGCTTCTGTAAGTATACATTCACCAAAATAGAATGCATTTTTTTTTTAATTTGTATTCACATACAAACATTTTATAATTCTAGCATAAGTATATCTTCTGCAAGAGACAGAATTTCCCTCTGGCTTTCAAATTCTGCCTAGTTGTGTTAAATTATAAAAGAGAAGACTGAAGCTGCAGTCTTCTGGTCTTAGTTCAATCCAGAACAGTCAGCCTATGTCTCACTTTTCCTGGGGAAACTCTAGGTGTAGGTCTTGGTTGCCTTAAGGACCTACTCCCACCAGAGCTAGGATGCCCCAAATAGAACCTTAATTAATGGCTTATTATACGCACTGACAGTGTGTTAAATGATTTGAAGACCACCTTCCTCCAAAGAGTCAAAGCATCATTGCTTTATTTATTTGGGTTAATTTCTTTAAATAGGTTTTGAATATCTTTTATAATGTAAATGCCCATAGGGAAACATAATACATCATGGAACAAATTAGTTATACAGAACCACTTCCTTTTCTCTCTCTGAGGTCAAGATGGAAGAATGTAATCAAAGGAAGAAGGGGAAGGTTTTGACAGATAAAGATGGTAAGAAAGGATACTGGGCTGATAATATTTATAGCTCTCTGTCAGTTCTGCTGAAGTCTGGTGTATGGGTATCTGAGCTAGCTTTTTGCTTCTCTGCAGCACTGTGCAGTTTTAAAATTCATCAGTAAATGCAGAAGCTCTGAAGATGTTTGCGCCCAGCAAAAACAATAAACAGATAAATAACAAAGTTCAGTTTCTCACCAAGTCTGCTGACCTCACCTCCTAAATGTCTCTCTACTTTGACTTCTTCCCATCTCTCCTTCCACCAGCCACATCTAAGTCATTATTACTCTACAGCAGACTCCCCAAAGGCCTCCCCACATTCATTTTCCCCCAACCCCAACCCATTTTCACAAGGCCTCAAGAATGATTTTTCAAGATGTAAATCTGACCAGGTTAGCACACTACTTAAAACTCTTCAATGGTTTTACACTGTCTATGGGGTAGGTTTCAGATTCCTGAATGGCCCATACACCGTACAGGTTAGGCCCCTCCATCCTCATCCTGCTTTCTCTCTAGCATCATGTTTCCTTGTCCTACCTGAAAACTCCTTCCCAACATCTTTGTGCTGGTCCCTTCTTTCTTCACATATTCATCTTTAAAAGTCAAGCCTCACTCCTTCAGAGAATTCTCAAATTATGGTGACCTTGATAATGACGAAGGTGCCAATCAACAGCAGCAGCATCTCTGGTAATCACTATGAAAAATAATGACACTGATTACTTGGGCTAAAGAGATGGTGAGTCAAATGGTACAGATTTGGTAGGCGGGTTGGAATTACTCATTCAAGAAGTCACCAGGCTGAAGTCATCTGTTATAAGTCATTATCTATGATTATAAAAGTAATGTCTACTACATAATTTTTAAATATTTAGGTACAGGAAAGAAAATAGAATTATCACTACCACAAGAAAATTGGCATTAATATTTTAGTACATCTATATCAATATTTTGCACCTTGACTTAGCAATATTTCTAAAATATAAGCATATGTGTACATGTGAAATTACTTAATTCTTGGGAACTTGAGCTCTCACAACAGACTGACCATGTTTGCATCCTGACCTCAACATCACTATCTGTGAGCATTTATTGTGACTTTTAAAGTCTCTGTATCTTTATTTGTAAATTGTAGCAAACAATTGTGCCAACTTTGTAAAGTGTGTCAATTAAATGATGCACTACATCTAATGTGCTTAGAATAGTTCCTGACTCACAGAAGCATTAAATAAATATTAGCTATAATAACAATTATTATGATGACAGTTTATGTATGCATCTATTGCTCTAGAGGAAATAAACGCAGAAAAAGAAAGCAAAAGTCAACATAGCAGCACTTAATTTTGAACAAGGACTTTGATTTCAAATTTAAGTGTATAACTGAGTAATTTAAAATCTATAGCAAGTCAATTGATTATTTTACAGTTTAAATTTCAAAGTCTTTTCCAGATTTTATATTTCACTCATTTGGTCTACATATTAATGGGACTTTTACTACACCATTTAAAAATTTTTACTTTATTTTTACTATTTCTGTAAGTACATTTATTGTTTGTATTGCCAAAATAATTTTTGGAATTGATATATCTCATTCTTGCAAGTAAATTTTAGAATTTTTATTCATCTTCTAACTTGATTTGGTATTATTTTGTGATTACATTAACTTTTAGAACTTCAGATTGAAAGACACACACAGACTGAAAGTAAAAAGATGGAGAAAGATATTTCAGGCCAGTGGAAATGAAAAATAAAAGCTGGGGCAGCAATTCTTATATCAGACAAAATAGACTTTAAATAAAGGCTATAAAAATAAACAAAAAGGAACATTACATGATGATAAAGAAATCAATCAAACAAAACAATATAAACCTTGTAAACATTTATGTACCCAATGTAGAGGCACCTACAAAAAAAATGAATTCATTTGGAATGAATTGAATCTTTATGATATTGAGTTTTTCCATATAGAACATGGTATATGTCTGTATTTGTTCAATTCTCTTTTGTTATATGTCTTAGGTTTTGTAATTTTTGGTTTTTTTTAAACAGAACTTGCATCTTTCTTCTTTACATCTAGGTAGTTGCTGTTTTTGTTGATACTGTGAATGGATTTTTTTTTTTTCCATTTCATTTTCTAACAAATTACTTTGACTATAGAAAAAGCCTCATTGATTTTGGCCAATTGATTTTGTACCTAGGAAAGTTACTTATAAAACTCCTTGTAAGTTTAATATTTTATTCATTAATGTTCTCAGATTTCTGAGATCAATAATCAAATCATCTACAAATAATAATAATAACTGGGTTTCCCCTTCACCAATCACTCATCAGTTTGCTATCTTAACTACATTGACTGAAATGTATTTTTAAAAAGGTAAGTTATGGCAACAATAAAGGATACCATATTACTTGTCATTTCCCTAATTCTATAGGAAGTGCTTCAAGTGCATTACCATTCAGAAGAATGAATACCAACATTGATGGTTCGATATTGATTTTTAAAACTCACTTGAAACGAGTATTCTTCTAATCCTAGACTATACAGCAAGCTGTCCAACCTGTAGCCTGTGAGCTGCACACTGCCTAGGATGGCTTTGAGTGCTACCCAACACAAATTTGTAATTTTTCTTAAACATTATGAGATTTGAGGGGGAAGGCCTTTTCTTTTTTTTTTTTTTTT
>PVKE010017452.1:0-12156 GCA_004027555.1 Craseonycteris thonglongyai
TTGCTTTGTCTGAGTCTTCCTTTCCAGTTTTTATCATTCCCCTTCATGAGCTAATGTAGTAACATCTCTTCATTGGCTATAAATCCATAGAAGAACCTGATATAAAATATGGTTTTGCAAAGGAAAATTGGAAAACATCTGTTTTTTACCCATAAGATTCAGTGTTCACTTGTCTCATATGACGACGTGACTATTTGTACATGTGTGAAATAGAAAAGAAACAGGAAGAGGGAAAGGCTAGCATGAGGGTGAGCAAGAAATAATTCATGTATGTGTTTTTGTAGCCAGCTGGACAAAAAAGTTTATTTCCATGTCACCTTGTTTAGAATCCTGGGTTAATGTTGGAAAAAGTCAACTCATTGACTTGAGTGACTTTGCTGCGACTGCCAAAGTAGTGACTGCTTCTGAATCGTCCTGTCTATGGTCTTGATGATAAGTTTTCTCTGGAGTTAGTAGATCTCCTTTGTGGTGGCAAGGCTGAAAGCTTATGGGCATCTTTTGGTTATCAGAGGGTTCAGGTGGGCTTTCCTTGGAAGTTGAACACTTGAGAAGCAAAGGAATGAAGCAGAAAGTAGATGAAACCCCAGGTTGTTGGCTATCTGCTGTCCTTGTGTCTTTCTATAATGACTATACCTTTCCTAATTTGTAAAATATTTAATGGGTAATTTTTTTAACTTTTCATTTTAGGTGTGTTATAGTTCATAATTGAGTTTAGGTAAGGTCACTTCAGATTTATTTTACTTTGTACTTGACACCATCTAAAATTTAGATAGAAAATTACATAAACTGACAGGAACTAAAATTTCTTTTCCCATATTGTCACATTAAAAAAAAATGGAAGTAAAATTTATATATCATAAAATGCAAAGATCTGAAGTGTACAATTTGATTTGTTTTAATAAAAATATGCACTTACATAACTACCACCTCAAACAAGATGTGGAACGTTTTTGTCATCCAGAAAGTCCTCCGTTGTCCTGTCAGTCAATCCCCATTAAAAATATATTTTTAATTATAGTTGATATATAATACTATATTAGTTTCGGGTATACAACATAGTAATTCAAAATTTATATACCTTATGAGTGATCAGTATAATAGGTAAGTCTACTAATCATTTGTCACAGTACCATCATTGTAATAATATTATTGACTGTATTTTCTATGCTGTATATTACATCCCTATGACTTATTTCATAACTTAAAGTTTGTAGTTCTTATCCCCTTCCCCTTTTCTGCCTTTCCTCCCACCCTTCTCCCTTCTGGCAACCATCAGTATGTTCTCTGGATCTATAAGTTAATTTCTGTTTTGTTTTGTTTGTTCAGTTGTTTTGTTTTTTAGATTCCATGTGTAAGTGAAATCATATGCTATTTATCTTTCTTTGTCCGACTTATTTCACTCAGCATAACACACACTCTAGGTCCATCCATATTGTTGCAGATGGCAAAATTTTATTATTTGGCTTTTTAAACTTAATGTCATGTTCTAATACTCACCCATTTTGTTCAGTAGTTCATTAACTTAATATCGTGTTCTGATACTCATCCATGTTTCAGTAGTTCATTAAAAAAAATTTTTTTTTCTGAGATGTTTTTCATTGTATAACTATCCCACAGTTTATTTATGTTTTTTCCTATTAAACTTGTAACTTGTTTTTAGTTTTGCAGAGCAGAGAGTTTTAATTATTAAGTACAGTTTATCAAAATTTTCTTCATGGTTAATGTTCCCTGTGTCCCATATAAGAAATCTTTGTCTATTCCCAAGGCCACAAAATTTTTCTTTCATGTTTTTTCTAGATATTTTATAGGTTTAGCTTTTACACTGAGGTCTGTGATCCATTTCACATTGATTAATTGTGTTAGGGAGAGATTAATGTTCATTTTTTTCCATATGTTTATCTAGTTGCAGCAGCATTTGTTAAGAACACTATCCTTTCCTTAATTATACAGTTGAGGATTGGGCTACTGGTCTGTAACTTTATTTGTAATGCCCTTCTACAATTTTGCTATTGGGAATAAGCTGGCTTATAAAATAAGGTGAAAACATTCTTTTCTATTTTCTGAAAGAGTTTTTGTAATACTCACATTAAGTCTTCCTTGAAGATGAACAAAATTTACCAGTGAATCCAGCTGTGCCTGGATTTTTCTTTGTTGGAAATTTTTATTCTATATTTAGTTTCTTTAATACATCTAGGGCTATTAATATTTTCCATTTTTTCTTAAGTTATTTTTATTGTGTTTTTTAAAGCACTGTTTTCATTTTATTTAAGTTGTTAAATTTATTGTCATAAAGTTGTAATATTACCCTATTATCCTTTTAAGGTCTGTAGGATCTATAGTGGTGCTTCTCTGTTATTCTTGATATTGTTCATTTGTGTTTTTTTCTTTCTTCTTTTAAAAAAAAGAATTTTTTTTTGTTGTTTTTAACAGAGGGAAATAGAGAGAGAAAGATACAGAGACAGAGAGAGAACTGAACTGGGGGAGCTCCCAGTTCAGCATGTGGGTCCGCACGGGCCAGGGCTGGGACTCGATCCTCAGTCCCTGGGGCTCCAAAGTGAGCGCTTAACCCATTGAGCCATCCCAGCTTCCCCATTCTCTTTTTTCTTAATAATTCTTGGTAGGTGTTCATTAGTTTTATTAATCCTTTAAAAGAAAAAGACTTGTGGATATGTTAATTTTCTCTTTTGTGTGCTGACTTCTGCTCTAATCTTTATTAGTCCTTTCCTACTACTTACGTTGGTTTTAATTTGCTCTTTTTGCTCTAGCTTTTTTAAGGTGGAAAGTTTGATAATTGATTTTAAATCTTTCTCTTTGCTCTAAGAATTTAAAACTATAGATTTTTACTTGATGCACTGTTTTGGCTGCATTCCACAAACTTTGATAAGTTATTATGATTCAATTTGAAGTATTTTCTAATTTCTTTGTGATTTTTTTTTTACTTGACCAATTATTTTAAAATGTGGTATTTAATTCGTAAACACTAAGATATTTTCTAGATATGCCATTATTATTTATTTATAATTTAACTTAATTGAATTTTCAGAGAACACACTGTATAAGTTTCCAATTTTTTGTTTTTCATCATTATCAATGTACAGGAGAAGAGAGTAAAAGAATAAGAAAGGAACAGAGAAGAACAACAAAAATTCAGAAAACAATTAACAAAATAGCGTACATACCTATCAATAATTACTTTAAATGTAAATGGATAAAATGCTCAAATCAAAAGACAAATAAAGAAGAGGTGGTATATGTACACAATGGAATATTACTCACCCATAAAAAGAATGATCTCTTACCATTTGCCACAACATGGATGGACTTAAGAGTGTATTATGTTAAGTGAAATAAGTCAGACAGAGAAAGTCAGATACTATATGATTTCACTTATAAATCTGGTACATCTAATCAGTTAAAATACATATAGCTATTAAAAGGAGTCCAATAGAAGTATATATGCTGATGCATAAAGATGCCTGTGATATATTTTTTAATGAAAAAATATGCAATTTGAAGCACATCTGTATAGCATGATTCAATTTTTACAAAAGAAATATACATATGTAGGTACATGTGTTCATATATGCATATATATAATCTATAACTCACCTGTATAATCATATAAAAATTGTGGAAGGATATGTATTTTACAGTTAACAGCAGTTAGATCTAGGATGTGGGTATTAAGGGATGGAGGTTGACATTTATACTTGGAAATCATTTTTGAAGAATAATTAAGGATAATTAAATATACTGAGGAGATAATTACAGTATGAAAAGTACATTCCTGACCAGTTATTTTAGTTTGGCCAAGTCAGAAATAAGACAGTTGGATCAAAGAGCCAACTTCCTTTCTTTCTTTTACTTCCTTCTACTCTTAGCACTAGCCCTCCTTTTCTATTGTTTGATTCTTAGACTCCCAGAGCCTTTTTCCACTGAACTCGTTCTTTTTCTCTGTGCTATCACCCTTAACTTGTACCTTTTACAACCCACTGAAATATGATGATCTTGTTGAAGCTATAGTCTACTTGGAAAGACCAAGCAGTGTCACAGTACAGAACACCTACTGCTTCAGAGTGAAAATGGCAATATATATATTTAATGTCCTTCATTTGTACACATTTTATATGCACTATATTACTTGATTACTACAATAATTCTGTGAATTGAGAAAGGCAAGTATTCCAGTTTTAAGAGAGGCTTGACATGGTTGGTGTCTTACTCAAGATAGGCAAGCAAGGGAGTGAAACGTAGATCTAGATATTTTTTCTGTTAGAATGAGAGCATGACCAGTAGGAGGCAAAATAACTCCAAAGAGTGGGTAGAGCACTGGTTGGGAATCAGAAGCCTATGTCCTTGAATATTTCATGTAACTATTTCAGACCTGTGCTTCTCACTATTTTAAAATATTAGGCAGTGACAAACTCAAATGCCTTTAGGGATTAGACTCTAGGTTAGATGAATGAAGCACAGAGTATATAATTATTAAGGAGTTGAAACTTGTGAAATAGAGCTTATATGCTCCCTTCAGAGACTTGAAAGTAAAAAATTAATGTTGTTAATACCAATTTAAGCAAATTTGTTGGCTAAATTCAGCCCATGGTTATTCAGTTTGCAGCTCCTAGATTAGTTGATTTCTTTTCAAGTTTAACATCCTCTTATTCTTTCTGTAACATAGAAAAGTGATTGAAAAATGAGTCAGCAGGTGGCAGAGGTAATTAAATTTATAATATGATTTGATTTTTAAAAACTTTAAAGTTGGAAACCTTTTAGGGATTAATGATATATAAGAAGTTGCAAAGAGTACAGAGAGGTCTCAGGTACCCTTAATCTCGTTTCTAGCTGTTGTAGTAGGTATGTAGTGATAGCATCATGATTTCAGTTTGCATTTCTCTAATGGCTAGTGATCTTGAACATCTTTACATGTGCTTGTTTGCCATCCATATATTCTTCATGTCTTTTGTTAATTTTTTAATTGGAATGTTTGTTTATTTTATTGGATTTCCTTTGGAACTGTGAATTTGTCACCTTATATGGCATTGGAGAATAGATTGAAGATGGATTTAAAGTTGCTAATCGGTTGACCTTAAGATAGGGTAATTACCCTAAATTGTCTGGATGGACCCATGTAATCACAGGTATCCTTAAAAATGGAAGACAAAGCAGAAGAATAAATCAGAGAGATTAGATGTGATGTGAGAAGGACTTGACCTATTGTTGTTTGCTTTGAAGATGGAGGGGGTCATGAGCCAAGGAATGTGGCTGGCTTCCAGAAGCTGGAAAAGGCAAGAAAATGGATTCTTCACTAGAGCTTCCAGAAAAGAATTCAACACCTTAATTTTAACCCAGTGAGACCCATTTCATACTTCTTATTGCCAATAATATAATAAATTTGCACTGTTTAAGCAATTTAATTTGTGGTGATGTGTTTTAGCAGCAATAGAAACTGATATATGTCAAGATAATTTATCTACATCAATACATATTCAGCTACTACAGGAATTTACCAAAAAGTTAAAAAAAAGATATTAATAAATGTTAAAATTGATAAACATGACTTTGAAAGGGATAAGGGGAGAGAATGTGTGGGGATCCTAAGGTACTTCAGTGGAATCCTTAGGGTTCCATGGTATTCACTTTGAAGATATTGATTTTAATGATTGAATAGTGCTGTGTTTTCTGCTTTTGTAGACCCATGGTTTTTTATATGCTGATGTTTTTTTCTTCACCTCTTTCTTCAAGGAGCAGGTGAACAGAAGGGGGACCTCATGACCTCAAGAATTAATGGGACAGTTTGACGACATTTTCTAAACATTGCTCTGTGTGCAAATATGTGTCTGTTGAATCTAGATATAACAGTTGTTTCACACTTTCTTATGTGCTTCAGACATACAGCAGTATCTGTGAAAAACACCTTTAAAAGGTCTTATTTATGATGTGGCAAGTGGAGATTAAGATTCCTGTGCTTATGCTTGAGCCAGATGTATATGGTGTGACTGATACAGACATTCAAACTAAATCTAACAGCCTAAGTTGATTTGTGCATATTTTCTGAATGTTGTGATTACTGTCATACTTAACAAGGTAGTGGAAATCCCAAGGGAAAAAAATTCACTGTCTATTAGCTTGCCATATTTGAACTTCTGGCATTCTCTACCTCAGCCTAAAAAGTGGTGGGCTTACTCCTTTTTCATTGCTAATATGTCACACTTACTTTAAAGATGGACCTACTGACTTAACTACAAACTGTTTATCCTTGTATTTGGGGACTTTCACAGCCTTCCTGTTTTACCTCCCAATAATACCCAATAATAAAACTAGGTGTTTTCTGGTCCCTACAGCTAGTTGTACCTTTACCTATCTATGCCTTCCTCTACTTAGAATTCTTTCCTATCCTTCCTCCATTCTAGCCTATGGAAGGTTCAATAATTTTTCAAATCCCAAATTCTATGTCCTTACATGAAGCAACCTCTTATTTCCACTGAATTGGAAGGAATTTGTTATAGAGAGGTTAATTTACTGTGCTACATATTATGGAAATTTAAGTATTTATAAACATGAAATAGGAAGTTTCTGAATTATTCTTTTTTTATTTCTTTAGGACCTAGGACAAATTTTAGGTTCTCAGGAGATATTGTATAAAGTTATATGAAATAACTATTGGAACAGAAAAACTAGGACAAGTTACATGGACTCACCCACACAGAATATCCTTCACATTTGAAAACCAGCTTTGGTAACTTGGTTTCAGTTTTTAATGTTTGTCTTTTATTTTTTATAAATATATTTTTTCTTAACACACTGACTTTATGTATGATATGGAAAGTTCAAAGAACTAGACTATTTAATAGCAAACAATATATTAGTCTTGGTAATATTACTTCAGAACAAAGAAGGGGAAAATTTAACTGTACTATTTTTAACTCATCTTATAATTGAAGAACACTCAAGAAAGTATTGTTCTTTTAAGCGTAAGGAGGCTAAGGGGGTAAAGAATGAAAATTCTTCCAAGGTTCTTGTCGTATTATGGACAAATTTCTTCTTGTTACACGTAGTCTTATTTCTTTCTATAGTTGCTCAAATTAACCAAAAACTGGATTTCAAGAGAAACAAGATAGGTCTTCTACACATACTCATAATTCTCATGTCTCTATTTCCATTTATTCAAGGAAAGAGAATGAAGGGTCAGCCTCAACTGTATTCATTTAACAAATATTCATTCAGCATAAATGTTTATCAAGCACCTATAATAGTGTCTAGTTCATATATCAGTGACTAAGAAAAGTCTCTACCCTCACAGAGCAATCACCATGATAAGGACCTTTTCCTGATCATTATTTCACCATTTTCTCATCAAAAGTTCATGCTCTCTTATATTTCCAATTTTCCCAAATCTTTGCTGACTTAATCCTCCATATTGGACTTACTTCTATCTTTCTTTGTGATTTCACCTTATTTTTGCTATTATATTGCACTTTATAACCCATTTTATCTGGATGTCCAACACTCTGGCCTCAATTAACTGCCATTTTTGATTTTCACCAACATATTAGTATTGTTTGTGGTCAGGACCTGGAGCTTGCTGTCAGAAGATATTGGGGGCTTATGCTTCTGACCAAGAAAGAGTAACAGGGAACTGGGCTTACCTTCCTACCTGAAACATCTACAATACCAGGCAAAACATATGAAATAAAAGTTTTGAAGGCATAGCACACCAGGAAGCTCCAGGCAGTGATCTCTAAGAAAGGGAAACAAATGTGATAAGCTCTACAGTTTTACCAGCTTAATGCCTGCAGAGAGTTTCCAAACTTCAGTGGAAGGAGCAGGAAACCAAGGTTCAGCCCACTGGTTTTCCTGAGATTAGGTGATTGAAATGGGAATCCAGCAAGGCCAAGGTGGTTAGAATTCCCATATGTAGACCAAGAGAGCTTCAGATATATTCACAGTTTTCAGTTGACTACTGACCAACATATGTGTGTATTGAAACTGTCAGAGGCCAGGGAATGTCCACCTGAACGAAGCAGAAGGAACAATCTGTAGGGTTCAGACGTGTCTGGGAATAGTTCATATTCTCACCAGCCATAGTGAAAAACCTTATAATTAATGGGACATTGAGTAAATTACTCAGAAGAGGATTCCCTTACTGTAGGGTAAAATCAGTATTAGGTCAAAAGTTTGGTCCTGCTTAACAAAACTTAAATCAGGCATCGCAAGAATCAAAGTGGTTATAAAAGTTTTGGAGAGTGATTGAGTTATTTATGTGCTCCAAGGCGCTTCCCTGATCTGAGGATGCATGAATCTACTCCTAAACACTACATTAAAAACTTTGAGAACTGAACTTAGAGAGCTAGAGCACTGATACAGTACCATACTGGCCACTGGTGAGCACAAAGGTAGACTATATTAAAATAGAATGGCAAATGCTTTGCAAAAAGGACTCTCATTGAAATTATAACCCAAGGATGACTAGTTTGAACTTGTGGCCTGAACACATGTGGGTTGTTTGCCTACTGAAAACAAAACAAAACAAAACAAACAAAACAACGTTCTTCATAGGACTGAACAAGACCCAGAGTTATGTCATACATTAAAAATAGCCAGGATATATCTAAAATTACATGGCATACAAATCATCAGGAAAATCTCAAGTTGCTTTAGAAAAAATAATCAACACATGCAAATGACAATATGACACAGATGCTGGAATGACCTGACAAAGACTATTATAGTAATGCTACAGCAAATAAAGGTGGACACTCTTAAACAAATGGAAATATAGACTGTTTTAGTAAAGAAGTAGAAAATAGGGGAATGCGAGATGACTCAGCAGGTTAAGCATGCGCCTTACAGCCTCGGGGTTTGAGGATTGAGTCCTGGTCTTGGCCCATGCAGACCCATATGCTGACTGGGGTGTGCTTCCCATGTGGGAGGCCCCCAGTTCAGTTCTCACCAGAGCGAGCTTCCCGTGTAGGAGGCCGCTGGTTTGGCCCCCATCTCGTGGGGGCATGATTTTTATGCAGGAGGCCTGCAGCCTGGTTCCCACCCTGCGTGGCCCCTGTCCACTTGTGTGGAATGAAACCATGTTGAAAATTATGACATACAACTATGGAGACTGCTCTGCCCCCCCCCCCTTTCTCGCTGTCTCTGTCTCTGTCTCCCTGTCAAAAACAATAAAATAATTCTTAAAAAAAACAAAATAGAAAATATAAAGCAGAATTAAGTGGAAATTTTAGAACTAAAAAATATAACAAATAAAAAGCTCACTGTGAAGGCTGAATAGCAGAGTACAGATGACAGATGAAAATATCAGTAAATGTGGAGATAGGTCAAGAGAAACTGTTTAATCTGGACAAAAGGGAGAAAAATGAAAAATAACAGATTTTTATGGGTCTGAGGGTCAAAACTAAAATGTCTAACATTTATGTCATCTGAGTCTCAGAGGGAGAGGAAGAAAACTGCACTGCAGAAAAAATATTTAATATCTAAAGCTTACTAAATTTGATGAAAGACATAATTCTACATACTCAAGAAGCTTAGAGAATCCCAAATAGTATAAATGCAAAGAAATATACACCAGACACTTTAAAATCAATCAGCTGAAACCTTAAAGCACAGGAAAAATCTTGAAAACAGCTAGAGAAAAATGATATTTATAGGAGAATTATGATTGAAATAATTGCAGATTTATTATCAGAAGTGCTGAAAGAAGAAAGAACTGTCAACTGCAAATTCTATGTAGCTGGAAATATCCTCCAGAAAGAAGGTAAAAAAAAGATATACTCAGAGTAATAAAAATAATTCATTTCTATGATACCCCTTCTAAAAGAATTGCTAAAGTAAATTATTCAGACAGAAGGGAAATGGTACCAGAAGGAAACTTGAAACATCAGAAATGAAAGAAGAACAATAGACATGGTAAATTCTATGTTACGTGTATTTTACTAAAATAAAAAAGTAAAGGATGGATGAAGTTGTACTGTGAAAACATTAATAAAAACACTAATATTACATTAATATCAGACAAAGTAGACTTTAGAGAAAAGACAGTGACTATGGACAAAGAAGGATATTACATAATGATACAAGGATCAATTCACCAAGAAAACATAACAATCCGAAATTTATACGCGCCCAACAACAGAGCTTCAAAATACATGGAGCAAAAGTTACAAGGATAAGTAAATTAGTTAGATAAGTTACATTTAAAATGATTCTATTTATGTAATTGTACAAAATGTATACTATTTTATAGTAATAGAAATCAGATTGAAGGTTGCCTAGGTATAAGACAGTAGAATTATGGGAAAGCTGGGATGGCTCAGTGGGTAAAGCACTCGCTTTGAAACCCCGAGGACCGAGGATCGAATCCTGGCCCCGGCCCATGCGGACCCACATGCTGAACTGGGGTGTGCCCCCAGTTCAGTTCTTGCCGGGACCTATGTGGGAGGATCCCGGCCTAGTTCCTGCCCTGCGCATCCCTGTGCCCGCCTGTGGAGTGAAACTATATGAAAACTAATGTCACCTATGGAGACTGCTCTGGGCCCTCCCCCTTCTCTCTGTCTCTCTCTGTCTCTGTTTCTGTCAAAAATCAATAAAGTAAATCTTAAAAAAAAAAAAAGACAGAATTACTAAGGGGCACAAGGAAATATTCAGGAGTGATGGGTATGTTCATTATCTTGATTGTATTGATGGTTTCCCGTGTATATACATATTTTAAAATTTATTAAATTGCATACTCTAAATAAATTACATGTTGTTTATTGTACATTGGTTTTGTCTCAATAAAACTGTGCAGAAAATGAAAAGCGATAGACTGAAACACACTTAATCCACATTCCACATTCATCTTAGTTCATAGGCTCCATATTTCTGCCTGTAATTTTTCTTCTTTTCCACAATATATGCTGCTTACCTTTTTGGATCCCTGCTATCTTGATCACTTGAAACTCCTTTTTTTTCTCTTTCTCTTTTGGATAGCCTCTTCCTGGTCATAATTCAAACAAAGTCAAGGGAGTGAGGAAAATACTGGAATATCTGATTTTACCATTCTACTTGAGAAAAGAGAACCTAACCTAAAGGGAGAGGGTATGGGAAGGACAGATTTAAAAAAAAAAAGATTTATTGTATTGTTATTGAGAGAAGGTGAGAGAGGTCAGGGAAGGGCCCAGAACAGTCTCCATAGTTATGCATCATTGGCTGTGACATGGCTTCATTCCACACAGGTGGATGTGGGGCTTTACAGGGTGGGAACTGAACCAGGGGCCTCCTGCGTGGGAGGCAAGAACCTTTGCCACCATGCCATTCTGGCAGTTACCATTTGTGCTGCAGTTCAGCGTATGGGTTTGCACAGGCTGGGGCCAGGAATCGAACCCCAGATCTTGCGATGGCCAAGCAAGTGCTCAACCTCTAAGTTAGCCCAGCATCGTGTGTGTATGTCTTGAAATTTATTTTGGTCTGATGGAACTATAACACTGAATTTGAATCAGTTAAGTGAATTTTATATTGTTACATGTAAAAACAGCCCTTACGAAATCATATAGGAATTGTATTGGCCAATAAGCATTTTGTGACTGCTCATATTAACATTTTGTGTGAAAGGGCAACAGAGGTCTCCCAAAATGCCATATGATCCTTTTGATGCTTTACTGACTATATTCCTAGAGGAAAGTATTCTGGCAGTTGGGCTAATCCTGAAACAAAATAACTACCGTTACTAACAGAACTAAAAAGAGAAATTGACAAAAACACAATTATAGTAGAGGATCTAAAGACCTCCTTGACAGCCATGGATAGATCATCCAAACAGAAAATAAATAGAGGGATGCCTGTTGGGATAGCTCAGCGGTTGAACCCTTCCCTCTCAATCGTGAGGTCTGGGGCTTGACGCCCAGCCTGGCCCGTGAAAACCCATATGCTGTACTGTGGTTTACTTGTAATCATCAGGCTGGCACAACAGCGAAGGTTCTTACCTCCCATGCAAGAGGCCCCCTGTTCCGTTCTGACCCTGTGTGGCTCTGTATCTACCTGTGTGAAATGAAACCATGTCACAGTTAATGATGTACAACTATGGAGACTGGGCCCTCCCCACTTCTCTCTCTGTCTCCTCTCTATAAAATAAAGCTTTAAAAAATAAATAAATAAGGCAACATCAGCTTT
>PVKE010017452.1:12256-30840 GCA_004027555.1 Craseonycteris thonglongyai
GATATAATTGACATTTTATTCTACAACACAAGACTATACATTCTTTTCTAATGCACATGGAACATTCTCAAGGATAGACCATATGCTGGGTCACAAGCAATTCAGCTGAGATTCAAAATATAGTGATGCCTTGGAATTTGAACTTAATCCATCCCAGAACCCTGTTCAAGTTCCAAAATGTTTGAATTTCAAGATGAGTGGGCATTTGGACAAAGCTACAGGCTGTACAGTTGATACATCCCATGCAAACAACGTGTTGGTATTTGGATTCCAAAGTAGTGTTCAGATTTCAAGGCAAAATTTGCTTGATTTTTTCATTCGGATTCCAAGTTGTTTGAGCTTTGGGGCATTCGGATTCCAAGGTATCACTGTAGTATGCTTTTTGTTGTTGTTGTTTTGAATTTTTTTTTTAAAAAGGATCTTGAATCTTGAAGCCAGAAAACTACCAGTTGCTTACAAACTTGGTCTACTAGAAGGAAGCAAAAAAAAAAAGTCCAAAACACAAACACATGCAAAGGTACTCAATGTCATTATGTATTAGGAAGTGCAAATAAAAACCACAGTGATATAATACTTCACACTCACTAGGATAGCTATAATGACAATAATTTTAAATGGAAAATATTAAGTCTTGACAAAGATGTGGAGAAGTTGGAATCCTTATAATACCTTGCTGGAAAATTGTGTGCTTATGGTCTGAATGTATGATGTGATATCTCTGATAACTGATCTGTGGTTTGTTTGAGTTGATATCATGTGAGCTTGTGTGTGTGTTTATTAAATGATTGTAGAAGGGGTTTGTAAATATGTGCTACATTAAGGATATTGTAAATTTGTGGGTAATGTAAAACAGAGGGCCCAGTCAGGTGTTGTTAGAATACCAGAAGAGTTGTAGAAAGGAAAACATATTCAGAAGATTATAAATAATTGGAATAGTAATTTGTGCAACCATAGAATGTTAATAACTAAATAATCCCTGTAAGAATATTCTGAAAATTGATAAGTATTTTTTCTTATATGGTCTCATTGATTCCTATAGCATCTCAGTGATTGGACGGCATTATTCTTATTTCAAAAAGCAGTAAACTGCTTACTTTTCAGTGCACTTAATACAAACTAATGATTTTTTTTTGGCTGGGATAAAGATTAAATAATGCTACAAACATCAACAAGAGATGATCTTTTTCTTCCTGAGTTTTCTCCATTCTTCTTTAAAAATAGAAACTCCCTCCCAAGTATCCTGGTGTTTTTGCGTATCAAGACAAACAGTTGTTCCTACCCCACAAATGCTTCTGGGGTTAAGAAGTAATTGGAAAGTAAATATTGGTTTGAAGACTACTAATATTGCAGGGAGAAAAACAGTACTGAACCAAATACCTTCAGGCTTAGGGAGTGAGCCCTTCAGGATAGGATGTGCAGACAGATCATTGTGTATCCATCATGATATGTACTGTGCCCCGTATGGAAATTTAGAAAAAGGATGTTGGGAAATGAGAACTTGTTGATGTGGATGATTTGATAGTGATCTTCACTCTCACTGTAAGCCTTACATATATTATTCTAAGTTGGTGTTTTCTCATTTGATAAAAATAGAGATAATAATAGTGACTGCCCTATGGGAAGTAAAAGCAAAAATAAACGAATGGGAATATATCACACTAAAAAGCTTCTGCAGAGCAAAATAAACCATTAACAAAGTAAAGAGACAACTAACCTAATGAGAGAAAATATTTGCAAAAAACACCTCTGATAAGATCTAAAATATATAAAGAACTAGTATAACTCAACAACAACAAAAACAATCCAGTGAAAAAATTGGTAGAGGCCTGAACAGACACTTCTCTCATGAAGACATACTAATGGATAACAGATATATGAAAAAATGCTCAACTTCATTAGCATTTAGGGAGATGCAAATCAAAACCACAATGAGATACCACCTCACATCTATTAGAATGGCTATAATCAATAAGATAAGGAATAAAAAGTGCTGGACAGGTTCTGGAGAAAAATGAACCCTCAAACACTGCTGGTGGGAATGCAAACTGATATAACTGCTATGGAGGCATGGATGGAGGTTCCTGTTAATCTTCCTTCTGGCTATCTACCCCAAAAGTCTGAAAACCATAGTGTGCAAAGATATATGTACCCCAGTGTTCATCACAGCACTATTCACATTAGCCAGGTCATGGTAACAGCCCAAGTGTCCTTTGATAGATGACTGGATAAAGAAATTATGGTACATTTACACAATGGAATATTACTCAGCCATAAGAAAAGATGAGATACAGCCACTTAAAACAACATGGATGGACCTTGAGATCATCATCTACAGTGAAATAAGCCAGACAGAAAAAAAACAAGAACCATATGATTTCACTCATATGTGGAACATCAAACTGAAAGCAACAAAGAAAAACTCATGGACACAGTCAATAGTTTAGTGGTTACCTGAGGGTAAGGGGGGTGAAGGAGGAGGGAGGAAGGATTCAAATATATGGTGATGGAAAGAGACCTGACTCTGGATGGTGAACACATAATGCAACACACAGATTATGTATTGTAGAATTGTACACCTGGAACCTATGTAAGTTTTGCTAACCAATGTCACCTCAATAAATTTAACAATAAAAAAAAATAGTGTCTACCTCAGAGGGCTTCTCTTGAGGATGGGTAAAGATCATTCATATAAATCAATTAATATCATACCTGATGTGGACTAAGCAATCTATACATATTAGCTGTTAATATTAATAAATTGTCTTGGATGAATACAAAGATTATATACTCTAATAGTAGCAAATGTGCTAGAGGACATTTGGAAGTCAGAGAAAAAAAGTCATAGAAAATACTTTTAGATAGACAAAAAAGGACTTGGGGGGAAGAGAGACTCACACAGGGAAATATCCATGGATGGACATTAGGAATACCAGCAGTCTGAACTGAACCAAAGGATAGGTCTTGGAAGAATAAGAGAGAAAAGATCTCTACTTCTATATAATCATGAAAGCAGTGAGGTTTAATATTCTCTGGACTCGGAGGTTGGGAGTAGACTCAAGAATGGAATTAGAAAAGGAAGGGACAGCCTATAAAAATCTTAACAGTACATTCATCTTGGTCAGGCTAATTTAGATAGTGAGATTCTGTACTCGAAAATTATTTAGTCTAGATCATCAGTCACCACAATGAAATGGAATAAAAATGGAATTAAATGGACATTACTGAGTACCTCTTACGTGTAAGACAATGGTCTTTTTTTTTTTTTTTAATATTTATTGTTTGAGAGAGGTGAGAGAGAGAAGGGAGGAGGGCCCAGAGCAGTCTCCATAGTTGTACATTATTAGTTGTGACATACTGGTAGTTTCATTCCACACAGATGGATGTGGGGCTGCACGGGATGGGAACCAAACTGGGGGCCTCCCCCACAGGAGGCGAGAGCCTCAGGAATTGTCTTATATAACTTTGTTAATCTTGTTATGTTCAGTATGAGACAGAGCCCATGTTCTTCAGGAGCTTAAATGAGCAAATGGGTGTGAGGGTACTGAGAGAATCGATGGGGAAAGAACATGTTCTCCCAGCAGCATGGCCTAAAGAAGAAAAGTACCTGAAATCACTCTTTAGTATTGTTGGTAGTTAAAAGTCATTGGGACAAAATGCTTGGCAATTTGTGTTGGGGGTCTTCACAATTTGTTTATTTCTATGCTTTCTCAGCTTAAAAATATTTATACTTTGAGCACTGTACTGGTTTTCTATTATGCAACAAATGACCCCAACATTCAGTGGCTTTAAACAATGAATGTTTATTGTCATAAAGGTCAACTCTCTTGGGATTAGCTGGTCTAGAATAGGTTTGACTTAGGCATTTCTGTTCTTTGGACCAGTGAGCTAACTAACCTGGGCATGTTCTTATGGTGATGTTAGAATACATGAAAACAGATGGAACTATGCAAGGCCTTTTAAGGCCTAGGTTCAGAAATAGGCCACTGTCATTTCATCATCATTCTGTTGGTCACAGAAAGTTCCATGGCCAAGCAAACCTTGGGTCAAGGCATAGGGAAGTACACTTGACTAGTAGAGGCGTAGGGGAGTAAATGAAAATTTCTGAATAATTATCTAGTCTACCAACCACAAGGTCTGGAAACACTGGCAAAAACTCTTCAGAAAGCCAAATAGTTTAATTTTTCTCCATGTAAGTCATGTCCCTGGCTAAAACTGAAACTTTGAATAGTCCTTTCTATTTGCAAAGCAAATTAAAATTCGTAAGGCAATTTCACATATTTTAGAACTGCTTATTAACATAAGCAGAAATTATCATCCTTAAATTAAGGATCAGAGACATGAAATAGCAATTCTATGTTAACAGTCTCTAGGGATGAATAGATAGGCATGGTTTCCCTCTGATTTAATACAGAAGAAAATCTGAAACATGGGTATATGCTCAGGAGCCATCTTGGGTACTTCATGCAGCAAGTAATTCTTTGTCTTCTGGTCTAGGACAAGGAGATTGGAAGAATGACTTCTACATATTTCTAGAGTCTAGACTCTGGACTGAGAGAGAAACCACTGTTTTCTTTTTCTGACATCAGATAGATGGAAAACTGATTAATTTGGTTGTTTCTACAATTTCTGCTCATTCTCAAGGCCTAGGAGATCAGAATTGTTTTCTTTGCCTTTGGACATAATTAGATTTGAAAGCTTTTGGCAACTAGTATTTGGCAGTGGTCAGAAAATGCCTCAGTTGATAGAACTTCTAGGTTTACTTATTATTTGGTTTGGGTATGTGGCAGTTACTATTAGTTTCCCAACCAACAGCTATTTCTTCCTTTCTAAAAGGGTGTCACCTTTGTTCAGGAACAGGTAGCTGTATGCTTCAAGGAAAGCTGATTCCTTCCCAACCTTAGGTGGTAGATGTGTCTCATTTCTTGGAAGGTAGATGTGCTCACCACTCTACCACCAAAGCCAGCTATGTGTCTTCATTTCTTTAAGTCTATCATGGTATAGTAATCCTAATTTCTTTACCAGTGAGAGGAATAGCCAATGAAGTGAAAGTGGAACTCTACTGGGAGACTTCTGGGAAAGGTTTCTTCACTTTTAAAAGAAATGCACTGAGAAAAACAAGTGTGTGAGGAGGTAAGGCCTTCAGTTGCTGCAACCGTCTTACTACTATTGAGGGACATGTGTGAGGAAAAAGCCAACACTCTAAGAACAATAGAGCATAAATTGGAAATAACTTATGTCATTAAAGATACCACTGAGCCACTGAATTAACCCTGAAAATATCTTAGTTCAAGAGTCTTTTTTTTATATAAGATATTACATTTATGTATTGTCACATTACTTTTTTCTTGTTGTTTGCTGCTGGAAGTGCTCTATTTAGTTGAAAGTAGGACTCTGTACCAGTGAGATGGTCTGCATCTTGCCCTGCCTTCAAAGAGGCAATACATTTGTGATCAGAAGCATGGGCTTTGAAGTGGGCCAGACCTATATTTAAATCCTGGCTCTTGCCTTTTATTACCTAAGTTATTTAACCTAAGTTTTCTTTGTTTTATCTTTGATGAAATGGATGAGAAATAATAGTAATATTAGCCATTTTACAGGATTATTAGGATTAAGACAATGCATTCACAGCCTTAACACAATATCTATCACAAACTAAGTGCTCAATAAATTCTTATCATTTGTTAAAACTTGCAAATGCATATTGATACCACTTCCGCACCATTTGTGCATTCAGCAAATACTGATTAGGCACATAGTTGGTAGGTTGAATGTTGAGAACAGCTTGCTTCTCTCTGAGACAGAATTCTAAGCTGTGAGAGGACTTACAATTATGGGAAATGGACTACCTGATTCTGCTAACCTGAATTTTGAGAAAATGCTTCGAGGGCCCTGACTCTACTCTCTTAGCCAAAAAGTATCCATCTTTTTGTGCCATAGTTGGTTGTTCTACTTTGTCAAGTCTTACCCATGACTTCTGTGTTCCCTTGCCCTTTAAACTGAGCTGAGTCACCATTTTCAGCCTGTATTTAAGACAGAAGCTGGAGATTATTCTAGAAAGTCACTTAGAATGCCCCCATTCACAAATCCCCAGGTTATACCTCTTTTTCTTTAAGGACTGGTTATCCCTGCCACCCCAAAGAAGGTCATGATGGCACTGCTGTCCTCTACTTTCACTAGTGTAGTCTTATTTTTATTTTAATTATTTTTTTTCAGTTACAGTTGACATTCAATATTATTTTATATTCAATTCAGATATACAGCATAGTGGTTAGACATTAATATAACTTATGAAGTGATTCCCCCCTGTAAGTCTAGTACTCACCTGGTACTATAAATAGTTGTTACAACATTATTGACTATATTTTCCATGCTGTACTTTACATCCCTGTGACTATTTTGTAACTATCAATTTGCATTTCTTAATCCCTTAATCTTTTCCACTAAGCTCCTCAATCCACCTCCCCTTTGGCAACCATCAGTTCTCTGTATCTGAGTCTATTTCTGTTTTGTTTGTTCATGTATTTTTTTCTTTAGATTATACATATAAGTGAGATCATATAGTGTTTGTCTTTCTTAGTCTGACTTATTTCACTTAGCATAATAAATACACTCTAGGTTCATCAATGTTGTCACAAATGGTAAGATTTCTTTGTTTGGTTTTATGGCTGAGTAATATTCTGTGTTCTTTATAAAAGCTTAGGAGACCCCCATCTCTCACCTCTAGGTGCCCTACCCTCTCCTCATAACATGAACATGCACCCACCCTGCCCTTTCCCTAGGTATGCCTCTGCTAAGAGCAAAGCATTTTGTAGTTGTGGTGGGAGGTAAAAAGCTTGGAAAGCTCTGTTCTAGAGAAGCTGCTGTAAAACTGCCTTGGAAATAGAATGTCTGATCATCTTTCAGTCCAGGGAAAGCACACTAAAATACACTGAGATACAGAGAGAAAGAAAACTGGGCTGGGAGCCAGGAGACTGGTAAGTATTTTGTAACAGTCTTACGTGGAATCTTAGGAAGTCATTTTAGCTTTTGGTGTCTATTTACTCATCCCTAGTTAATAACTATACATCCATTGAATATTTATTTAGTTTATTTAACAATGAATATTTAATTTATGAATAACATGTTCATATGCGTAATTATGTAGTTAATGTTTTAGTTTTTTAATTCAGTGCCTCCAAGAGATCAGGAACCATGTCTGGTTCTACTGGTTATTGTAATTGTTAGCACAATTCCTGATTTAGAATTAAGTGCTCAAATAATTATGACTGAAGAAATGAATCTATAATATGAATAAGCTCTGGGAGAGGATCCTTAAGGTTCCTGCTTTTTCTATAAATAAAGAGAAAGCCTTTTATCATGTCCTCATAGTGTAAAACTGAATAGTGCTTCTTTGAGAAGAAATACAAATGCAATTATATTTGAAGAGGGAAACCATCATGGTCCCTGAAACATCAAGATAATGGGGGCATTAGGAAGAACTTTTGAGGAAAATTTGGCTGTTTTAACTTGGCAAAAGCTTGAAAGTATGCACATGCATGCACTTACTTTAAAGGCCAAGGTAGGATCATATAAAGGTAAGACCATTTCCTTGGACTATTTGGTCTCAGTTAGAAATACGAGGAAGTCCAATTCTTCATGTGTTGAGATAAATTTGAGAGCTTCCTTAAAAGTTGCTGGGAAACTGAACAATTCTGTAGGAGAAATAGCCTACTATATGTGAGATGCCTCTGATGTGGAGGGCATCTTGAAGTAATATGCAAGTCTTGATGACACCTCTTCAACACTTAGTAAATCTGACCTTTCCTTTCATCTGTCATTATGCTGAATCACATGGCCCAGCAAGCAGCTAACACATTGCAACCAAACTTCACAATTGCAGGCTGGGAACATGTGCTCCCTCAAATTGATTAGTGATATTACCAGTGTTTAAACCCATTTCCTGTCACCTTGGAGGATGGAGGTTACTTAACAGGAAGTCATTCTGCTGTCATCCAGCAGGGCTGCCAATGTAATTTTTTAAACTTGTCGGTGAATAAAGAGGCAGGGGCTTTACTCTGGTCTAAAGCTTTTGCACATGTTGAGTAATGCAGGCGTTTAGCATATCATGGAAGCACCTAGATTTGATACTAATGGAATGTACATTAAGGAAAGAATTTCTAACTTCTCAAAGGTTTTGGCAAATGCTAACATGAAAACTGTTTTAGTTAAGACTGAGCTTATTTTGTGTTTTAAAGAGTCATTTTGCATTAGCTGTGTCTTCAAGTCAATTTTGAAAAATCACCTCTTTGGGGAGTGGGCAAAGAAGAAGTCCCAAGGGGCAACACATTTCCTCTAATAAATTCAAGCAACTTTTTCTTTGTATTGAAGATATTATTTGTCATACATTTTCCTTGTCATACTGAGCATTCCCAGACCATCATTTAAAACAGATTGGTAATTTGGCCCTTAATTTTGGCACCTGTACATCTTTTAAAGCTCTGGTCTGTTTGGAGACTTAACTACTCTGTAAGTTAATACCCTTTTAGGGCCTAAACACTACCATTAACAGCAAATTGGCCTCTCAGGATGCTGGATAGAACCATTTTTTATATTTATTTGTTTAATCTTTATTAGCCAGAGGTTGTCCAACAGCTCTGAGGGAGTCAATTGCCCATGAGGCTTGGAGGTATGTTTAAATACTTCCCTATAACTTCAGGGTTAGGAGAGGGTTTGATCATTGTAAGTACTTAGGGTTACTTATAATTCCAACCTCCATTTCTAGGCAGCCTAGAAAATCCAGTCATAAACTACTCTCATTCTTTGGTCTGTAGGCCCAGTAAGTCCTAGATTTCCATAGGTGGAGGAGACCACAGTGATCATTTGTTCAAACCATTTGTTTTGCAGGTAGGGAAACTGAAATCCAAAGAGATTAAGCTGCTAGAGTTTTAAGTTATTTCTCTTCCTAGGAGGTGTTTACTTTTTAATATAAATCTTCTAACACAAAATTTTCAAGAATCAAGGAAAAAAGATTCCTGCTGATGGAGTTTTATGAACTTTCAGGTGGTGGGAGTTATTCCTAGACAGGGAAGCTCTTCAAGTAGGTATCTATTCCTTCTGCTTTTTCTCCTTATTACTACTAACTCCTCTGCTAGGGAATTAAGATTCTTTAAAATTAAAGAGACTCCATTCCATGTAATGTCTGGGTGTGTTTATTTCAAGACAATACCTAGGCATAGCATTTGGCATGAAATAGGTGCTTAAAAATGTGTACTGAAAGTATATATGAAAATGGATTTAAAGATTTCAACCTAGTGAATAGTAATTCTCTATTGAAGGACGAGCATTTTACATAGGAGTCCTGATTCCCAACCCTAGTATTTCATTCAAGCATGACTGATGATTGCTAAATTGCCAGTATTCTGAAATTGTGCAATTAACATTCATCCTTATGAGGTTTTTTTGTTTTTTTGTTTGTTTGATCTATTCTGAAGTATTTTTTTAACAATATTTTATTTATTTATTTATTTACTTTTTTTGACAGAGAGAGAGAGAGAGAGATAGAGATACAGAGACTGGGGGAACTCCCCAGTTCAGCATATGGGTCCGCACGGGCCGGGGCCGGGATTCGATCCTCAGTCCCTGGCGCTGCAAAGTGAGCGCTTTAACCCTCTGAGCCATCCTGGCTTCCCCCCCTTTTTTTAACAATATTTTATTTATTTATTTATTTATTTATTTATTTATTTATTTATTTATTTATTTATTTATTGTTTTTGACAAGAAAGAGAGAGATACAGAGACAGAGAGAGAACTGAACTGGGGGAAGCCCCCAGTTCAGCATATTCTGAGTATTTTGACTAATCTTTTGCTGATTATTGACTAGCAGGGATTGAGATGAAAAAGACATTTGAAATTATAGAATTTGATGACTTCTTGGAGGTCATCTAGGCCATTAAACGGTCTAAGTCTTGGTTTATTTCCCTTTGCAATAAACCAAATTGTTAAACAGGTTTTGCTTAAAGCACTTCCAGGATAGGGAAGCTCCTCATACCATGAAATGGTCCAGTCATCTTTGAACAGACTTAGAAAAATTATGCTTTAAAAATAAATTCTTATCTTTAGCTCTATCCTGCAATTCATGGCAGTGTACAAATGGATTAAACATTATTCTGAGGGAAGAGAAAGATCACTGATGAAGGTCAGGGTGACCAGTAACAAGCAGAACTGATGAAAACACTGAAAAAAATTGTTGCGTTGTTTGTCAAAATCATCGGCTGACTGCGAGAAGCATAGCAGACCAAGTAAACATCGATAGAGAAACAGTTAGGAAAATCTTAACTGAAAATCTTGGCATGAGAAAGGTGTGTGCAAAAATGGTCCCATAGGAGCTCACCAATGAACAAAATCAAAGGAAAGTTGGAGTTTGCCAAGACCTTTTGGAGAGTCAAGATGATATTTTGGGCTGTGTTATCACTACTGATGAAACATTTGTGTACCAATATGACCATGAGACAAAGCATCAAAATGCACAGTGGAAGTCAGCCAACTTTCCCTGACTGAAAAAGTCCCTTCAGTCCAAATGAAGAGCCAGAATGATGTTGCCAACCTTTTTTTGATATCATAGAAAAATTCCACTATGAATTTGAACCAACTGGACAATAATCAACCAAGTTGACTATTTGGAAATTCTGAAAAGGCTTCATGAAAAAGTTCAATGACAACGACATGAATTTTTCAGCAACAACTCATGGCTCTTGCATCACAACAATTCACCAGTTCACATGGTACTGTCTGTGAGGGAGTTTTTATCTAGTACAGAAATAACTGTATTGGAACACCCTCCCTATTCACCCAATATGGCCCCCAATGACTTTTTTCTCTACCTGAAGATAAAGGAAATATTGAAAGGAAGACATTTTCATGACATTCAGGACATCAAGGGTAATGTGATGATGGCTCTGATGGCCATTCCAGATAAAGAGTTCCAAAATCGCTCTGAAGGGTGGACTAGACCCTGGCATCAGTGCATAGCTTCCCAAGGGGAGTACTTCAAAGGTGACTGTAGTGATATTAAGCAATGAGCTATGTAGCATTTTTTCTAGGGTGAGTTCACGAACTTAATTTTCAGACCTCATATTTCCATGCACATTACATTCTTCTCTAAACTGTTGCTTATCTTCTCCGAACCTCCATCCACCTCCCTATTCTACCCTGGCCATAAATACTTAAGAAGAAGGCTCTTCCTCTGTCTCTGTGTCTCCTCCCCTCCCCTTTTCTATTCTCCCCTCCCCTTACCTTTCCTCTCCTGTCCTCCCCTCCACTCCCCTCCTTTTCTTCTTTCCCTCTGTCTCAACTTTTCCATAAACAAATAGTCAGGGATTAAAAAATGTTAATAAATATTTGTTGAGCAAATGAAATAATCTGCTATCAAAAGGAATGCAACATACTCAGAATTTGGAGATACTGTTTCTGCTCTAACCTCTGCCATCAGTCAATTTTGTTTCTTTGAGCAAGTCTCTTCATCTCAGGAAGTCAGTGTTTTCATCAGTAAAGTAAAAGTGCTGGACTAGCTAATTGTTTCCAAATCAATGGTCTATAGATGAATGCCAATCTGTTATGAAGTTTTCAGCAATTTAGGATGAAAGGACAAAATAAGAACAATATGGTGAGTTTTTTAATGATGCTAAATTTATCTAATTTGTAAGTGCCAAGTTTTATGTCCTTTCCACATTTTTGGTTATTAAAATCTTAAAACATTATGAAATGCTGCTGGTAATTGATGGTAGATGCTGTTTTAAATGTCTTTATTTTGCTAAAGCAAATGACTATGAGAAAATGAGCAACCTTATTTTGGTGCCCTCATTTATTTTTTTGAGATGTTACTGGTCCATGAAATTAATAAGTATGTGAATCACTGGCTTAGATGCTCTCTTAAGTCTCCTCCTAGGGTTAACTGTAAATAGTAGTTGGATCAGACTTGGACACAAAACCTCTATGCAGAAGCCAGGTGCTACAGGAACTGAAGTTTGGAATGGTACAGGAGACTGGCCACCTTGTCTCTGTGGTCCACTGTTGAATCAATACTTCAGGATGATTGCTAGGTCATGTGGCTTCCCCCTGCTGTGGGGGAAGATTGAAAGCTGACTTTGGTGCTGTGTCTTCCTTCAGAACAGCTCTAAAATTTGTTGTGTTTTTTTTACAGTAAGAAACTACATAATTGAACTAAAATGGATATTTTCATAATTACCTCCAACCGTGGAAAAGTTTTTGGTTCATACCTGACAGGTCAATAGGAACTTCTAGGTATAGGTTAAGGAAGTGGTGTCATTAATAGTAAATGGCAGTTCTTCTAAAATATTGCATGTTTTCAGATATAGGACTGAATTCTACTGTAAATAATAAAGGGACTATTTAAGAAAAGCTTATCAAATTTTCCTTGGAATCATTTCATTCTTCTTTCATTTCAGTCCCTATGTCCATTCATTCCCCAAACACTGAGTCTGGCTGTCTGTATTCAAGCAGACTGACTCAAGAGGCTTTCTGTATCTAATTTTACAGTAGCATATCTCTTGATTATTAACACATTAAAGGCAATATACTTCTAGCTTAGAAATCTGATACTAATTGGATTTGGAATATTTTATTTAAAAAACATTTTTCAAATGGGGCTGTGAATTGTGCAGATTCTTTATTCAAGACTAAAGAAAACATTAATTTTGCCAGGAAGTTTGTCCAGCAAGGAAGAAATATTAGTCTTGGCATTTACCTGTCAATCTTGTATTTTTATGTTCTTTGCCTAGAAACAAGCCTACAAGCTAATTGACTTCTGTTCCATTCCCCTTGGCCTCTCATTTTTCTGAACATGGTGACTTAAATTAAAACAAAGATAAAATTCCAAGGGAAGTTGGCACTGATCAAATTTTGGATTAAATTAAATTATGTGCTTTTTATTGAACTCAGCAGTATTAGTTATTAAAACCAGAAGGCTTTACCCTCACTAGTGTAAAATAAAGAAAACAATGACTCATACTGCAGCACTGCTTTTATTGGGAAATTAAAGTACTCATTCTCTCTTATTCCATTAAAACTTTTGCAGAGAAAAGCATGTAAACAAGATCAGGGGATGAAAAGCAGTGAGGAGTCAGTCTTTCTGGGCTCTGGTGCTTTGTGGGTTCTAGCTTTCAGTTACAGGAACTTAGGAGGGAAAAATGAGGAAGGCATACATTGTAGGATTTTCTTTTTTGGGCATAAGTCAGACAAGTTGCCAAAGTGCTCTTTTGTTTCTGTAGTGACTTGGAGTTATATATGGAGAAAGGGAGAGGGTAGCAGGATGTTGTAGCATAAAGAGCATTAACCAGGAAGTTAGACCCCCCCAAATTTCATTTACCACTTACAGGCTGCTTGGCCTTGGGTAAGACACATAACCTCTCAGCTCCTGTTTTCTCAGCTGTAAAATAAGGGGCTGGCCTGAATAGTCTCTAAAGACTCTCTTCCATTCTATCATCTATATCTATGTTTTGTTTTTGTACTATGGGAGACCACCCACGACCTATAGTGAATATAGCAATTAACCTAGGTTGGCCTAGGCCAAATCTGGCCTGCCATCTATTATTACTATTTTTTTAAATTAACTAAAAAAGTCTATGCTGTATTCAGGTTTCCTTAGCTTTTACATATGTTCTTCTTTTTGTTTAGGATGTCATTCAGGATAACCAATTACACTCAGTTATGATGCATTTTTTTTAGGTTGCTCTAGATTGTGACAGATTCTCAGACTTCCCTTGTTTTTCATGATCTTGACAGTTTTGAGGAGTCACGTATTTTATAGACTGTCTCTCTTTTGGGATTTGCCTGATGTTTTTCTCACGCTTAGACTAGGTCTACAGGTTTTGGGAAGAAAATCTTGTGAAAACTTTACCAAAATGGTAAAGTGCTATTCTCATTGCATCATATCAAGAGTACATATTGTCAACATGGTTTGTCACTCTTGATGTCAACCTTCATCACCTGGCTAATTTCTGTTTGTAACTGTAAATTTACTCTTTTTCCTCTATTTTCTATACTGTACCTTTTGAAAGAAAATCTTTATGCACAGCCCACACTTATGGGAAGATAAGATCTACTGCCTTGATGCTGGAGTATCCACATATTTGTATTCTTCTGCATGAGGGATTTATCTGTTCTCCCCCACTTATTTACTCACTTACTAATATTCATATGGACTCATATATATTTATTTTATTCTTTTGGTTATAATCCAATATTACTTTATTTCACTGCTCAAATTGTTTTTAGCTTTGGCCGTTGGGAGCTTTCAGCGGGTTCCCATTGTGCTTTGACACAGACCATCACTGGGTTTTTATTCTTCTTGTTATTCTTAGATACTTACTTTTGCCACTTGTTTTTGTAAATAAAGTTTTATTGGAACATGGCCATACTCATTCTTTTACATAGTCTCTGTGGCTGCTTTTGTACTACAAAGGCAGAGTTAAGTCACAGTAACAGATATCAGATGGTCTTCAAAGCCTGAAATATTTACTGTCTGATTCTTTACAGAAGAAAGTTTGCTGACTCTTGATTTAGACCAGGAGTGTCCAACCTTTTGGCTTCCTTGGGCCACATTGAAATAAGAATTGCCTTGGGCCACACATAAAATACACTAACACTAATGATAGCCGATGAGCTAAAAATAAAAAATTGCAAAAAGTATCATAACATGGGATGCCGGTACAGCTCACTGGTTGAGCGCTTCCATTGCAATTGTGAAGTCCAAAGTTCAATTCTGGACCAGCGCCTTGCAAATTCCATGTGCTGAACTGCAATGAAACTGGTAACCACGTAGCTGATATGGCTCAGTGGTGAAGGCTCTCCCCTCCCATGCAGGAGGCCCCCAGTTTGGTTCCCACCCCAAGTAACCCCAGATTCAAATGTGTGGAATGAAAACTATGTCACGATAGTGATGTACAACTATGAAGACTGCTCTTGGCCCTCCCCACCTCTCTCTCTCTCTCTCTCTCTCTCTCTTTCTCCTTCTTTCAAACAAACAAACAAAAATCTTATACGGTTTCCCTCATTGGAATTTATTTTTCTATTTGTTATATTTTCCCAGAGAGGTTTCAAGGCTTTCCTTTCACGCTGTCATCTTGATGATGTCTCTCAAAAATCTCATAATGTTTTAATAAAGTTTACGAATTTGTATTGGGTCGCATTCAAAGCTGCCCAGGGCCAAATGCTGCCTGTGGGCTGCAGGTTGGACAAGCTTGATTTAGATCACTCTTTGTGTGTGTTTGTTTGTTTTTAGTAATGTGTTGTAGCTATAATTGGATGGAGTATAATTTCTAGAATTTTCAGATTTAATTTTATGTTTGTTTTTTTTTTTCACTCAGAATATGATCTTGACTGTTAGGTATAATCATCAACAGTACCATCAGCAAGCTTTTGTTAAACACTCATGGGTCTGGATGGCTATGTTCCTTTGCTATGACTGCTTCCTTGCCTGGGTATTTGACAAGTTGTAAAGTACAGCATTTTTTTTTTAATTGAAATGGAAAATTAAAGATCAGGTGTATTGTGTTTTTATTTTATTTTATTTTATTTTTTTACTAACTTGGACTAAAAGAATTTATATAACCAAGGTATGAGTTGTTTAAATGCTATGTACTTGAGAAACTTCATGTTGATAGTACTAGATGTGCTCCATGGAAGCAGATAAGTGGAAAACTTGATGTGAGGTGGAGAATGTTGACTAAAGTTTTGTACATGTCCATCAAGCTTATTTCATTAGTGAATTTACTCATATCTGAACCGAAGGTTCCAGTGGTGCAATATGAATGCATTAGCCCACTTCTCTTAAGTGTTTTCTAAGCCATGTGCTGTGACCTGTACTGAAAGAAAATAAATCATCAGGCTCCATTGTGGTTTAATATGTCTAAACATCTGGATTTAGACATAAATCCTGTTTCAGTCTGGTTTTCACACTCCAATATCATCATCTCACCAAATTAGTAAAGTTGTCAGTAGAGGGTGATTAGAGAAATGGGGTGATTTATTTCAAATAAAAAGTGTATTAAAGTCCCAATGAAGCAACATTACTGTTATAAATTCCAACTACATTTTCTGTAATAACACAGACAGTGGAGTGGACAAGGATAATACTCATATGCTCCCTATGGTGTGTTGAGAATGATATCCGGTATAATACCATGTACACAGGGGATAGGATTTGACCCATAGTCTGACCTAATTCAGATTATAGCAGAGTGGTATTCTATTTTAGAATTTTACTATAAAAATTAAAATTAAAATAATGTTAAAATTCTCCCAGGTACATTAAGCTTAGTACCCAATGTAAAATCCTGTTTCTTTCTTCTTTCTCTGCCAGTCTTTTCAGATACGTAGTCATCCCACAGCCCCACTTTCATTTCACATTCTAATTAATTCTCTGAAATCTGCCTTTCCTCTGATTACCTGTCTGAACCAGAACTCTTGAAGGTCACCATGAACTACTAATTGCCAAATCCAATTATCTTTTCCCTGCCTTAGTTTTTTTGATTCACATACAACATTTGATACTGTTTTGCACCTCTGTGCGTGCATGCATGTGTGTGTGCATGCATGCGTGCGTGCGTCTGTGTGTGTGTGTGTGTGTGTGTGTGTGTGTGTGTGTGTTTTAAGTCTAGCCCTTAGCTTTTGATACTCTATGCAAGTCTCCTTGGAGATTTTGTTTCCTACTTTGGTTCCACCTCTAAGCAGATGATGGACGAATCTAAATCTCCAGCCTGATCTCTCTCCTGGGTAATTACCTCTAGGAAACATTTTCACTTGGTGTCTTGGGTCATGTCAAATGCAGTGTATTTTAACCTGTCATTTTTCTTTCTTAAATTTGGTTCCTTTCTCTTATATTTCCTATTTCTATTAATAATTCTCCCATTCTCAGGGTTTGGCCTGACATTGGAGTGACATTTGATACACTTCACTTGTTCTCCATGGCCTTTCAGTTAACAAGTTCCAATGACTTTCCCTTGTACTGCCTTACCCTCCCCTCCTTTTGTTTTGCTTTTCTGTAAATATTTACTGAGTGCTGTCCATCATGTGCCAGGGGTTGTTTTCAGTTTTTTTTCCCCTCTCCATTTTATTCTAATTTATCATTCCACATATGTACTGTTACAATGACCACCTCAGACTGCTTTATTTTTTCTCCACAAATTCATCTATCATACCCCATGCCAGATGACAATTCTTAAAAGTGAATTCTATAATGAGAAGAACTATAGTAGCTTTCCACTATAAAGAGAGTAAAGTAAAACTCCTAAGCTTAATGGTAGAATACTTGTACAACTTTGTCCACACTTGTCTTTGTAGTATTAGCTCCTTCTTCTCTTATATATAGTCTTTCCTCTAGAGCAGGGGTTCCCAACCTTTTTATACCCTAGGGCGCATTCTAAAATATTGGTAGGGCAGTGGGCACCAGCTATTTCTAAGGATATTTATTATTGAACAAGAATAAAAACTAATAAAAATAATTTTAAAATAATAAATTTATTGTACAAATTATATACACACAAAGAAACATATATACAAAATGTAATACAAAGTAAATAAACACACGTATAATAAAATCATTTAAAAAAACATAAAAGAAAACATAAAAAAAAACAATCTGTCAGTGTGATCTTTGGCATTGCATTACATTGGCCAGTGCCTCGTAATTAGGAGAGTATGACGACAACCCTGTTAGCAAACAATTATTAAGATGCTCATCGGTAATTCGAGATCTATATCGTGATTTTATTAAATTCATGTTTGAAAACAAAGATTCGCATAAATACGTTGACCTGGAAAATGATTTGATTTTATATGCCGCCTTTTTTAAAAATGGGAACCTTTCTTTGTCGACTATGTTCCATAAGTCCTCTGATATTAAGGATTTTAGCAAAATGTCGTTCTTAAGGTTCAAAATTTCTAACTCTAGTTCTGCTTTCCCCTGAACAAAGTCTGCAATACATGTGGCTAGTTCTATTACATTTATTTGGCAAGTAAAAGGATTGATACCGGAGACAATTGGCTCGATATTTGTAAACTGCAGAAATCTCTCTTCAAACTGTTTTTGAAGCACTTGCAGGGTCTCAATAAATAATGACACGTTTAATTCATTGTTACCTAGCATTTCCCTCATATATGGGAAGTGCACGAGAGACTTGATATGCAGATGTGATATCAAAAGTCAATTTCGCTTTCAATGCGTTTACAGAGCTTATCATTTCAGCTCTATTTTTGTCTTTTCCCTGCAACTCCAAATTGAAAGAATCTAATTTTTCCATGGTGTCAGCAAGAAAACCCAAATCCACCAGCCAGCAAGAGTCTGTTAGTTCATCATAATTTTCATTTTTATCATGTATAAATGTTTTTATTCTTCAATTAAGTTCACAAATCTTGTAAGAACTTTACCTTTACTGAGCCAACGTACTTCAGTATGCAGGATGAGATCGTGTTCTTTATCTTCAGTATCTTCTAACAGGGCCTTGAAAAGTCGGTGTTGCAATGGAGCTGCTCGAATAGAGTTGATTATCTTTGTGACTATTTTCATAACATGTTCAAAGGGCAGTATT
>PVKE010017453.1:0-30735 GCA_004027555.1 Craseonycteris thonglongyai
GCTAGATGTTACAGTCCTTTAACAGTCCACTGCTGATTTAAACTTTATTTTTATTTTGACAGAGAGAGAGAGAAAGAGAGAGATACAGAGACAGAGACAGAGAGAGAACTGACCTGGGGGAACTCCCCAGCTCAGCACATGGGTCCGCACAGGCCGGGACCGGGACTCGATCCTCAGTCCCCGGTGCTGCAAAGTGAGCACTTAACCCACTGAGCCATCCTGGCTTCCCCACTGTTGATTTAAAAAAGATACTATTGAAAGTTTTTGGAACTGCCTTACTTCTCTGTGTTAGATTTTTGAGATTTTAATTTGACTTGTGTTATTTTTATTTCATTGACTTGAGATAATATTTACTTGGCATTCATTCTCTTAGCTAAGCAAGCAGACTTGATTAAATAACTTTTTTTTCATGTCTCAATTTTTTTCTTGTCTAGAATTCGAATTGCTGGGATCAGGGGTATTCAAGGTGTGGTTCGCAAAACAGTTAATGACGAACTTCGGGCTACCATTTGGGAACCCCAGCATATGGATAAAATTGTCCCATCCCTGCTATTTAACATGCAAAAGATAGAAGAGGTTGACAGGTATTGTATAAAGAAGTTCGGGTTGAGACTGTATTACATTTGTATATGTGTGTGTGCTTGCCTGCTAGGATCAGAAAGTTTGGTCTCTAGTATTATGTAAGTAGTGGTCTCTCGTAAACTTCAGTAAGTTTAAATATTATATATGCCCTTTCTGAAAAATTATTTGTATTTAGTGATCGCATTAGGCTTACTAGACCACAGATTTTTACTCATACTCTTAAGGTTTTATTTGTTTTAGAATAATTTTATACTTTCTTTGCTGCTTATTTTTGAGCATCTATATTGCTATTTGAATTAATATTATTTATTTGCAAGTGTATGAAATAAAAATTAACAGCTGAGCTTCTGTTATTCTTTAGAGAGCCAGCATACTGTTTTATAGAGTTATTAATAGTACTAACCAAAATAATAATAATAGTATAACTATTTTACTATATAATTAGTTTTCAACAAAAAGGGTTAGACTATTTCTTATTCCTTCTTCTAACATATTTTGGGATAAAAAGAAAATGTCATTTTAACATTTCCGAAAAGTAAAATCTGTGGAACTGGTAGGACAGCGCGAGAATTCTCGCATTCATTTCGTTTTCCTCTTCAGTCGCATAGGCCCTCCTCCTTCTCCCTCCACAGCTGAGAAAGAGGAGAATCCTACTGTGCTGGCTGAGAACTGCTTCAGAGAGCTCCTGGGCCGAGCAACGTTTGGGAACATGAACAATGCTGTGAGGCCAGTTTTTGCGTAAGTGATTGATATTTTCCTGGTGCTTTGTGACTGAACTGTACTAATTCTGTGTTAATTTACTTACAGAAGACAAATGCTTTTTTTGTATGAGGGAGTTATTCATGGGTTAATGTAGCATTGTGGGAAAAATGCAGGATTGAGTCTGGTACACGTTTGAGCACTGGGTCTATCATTTCACCAGCTTTTCCCCTTCAAAATGGAATGCAGTCCTGTGCTTGTTATCATGTGCATCATCTTGAAATTCTGCCCACAGGCCTGGAAATGCATGTGTGGAGTGAAATACTAAAACAAGCAGTGTCTGAGTCTGATTATCTTGCTTTATTAACTTCTGTGATCAGTTCCTCCTATTTCATGGCTTCAGTTTCCTGGCTTTCTTTTTTGCCTTGGCCAGACTGTTTTAGAGCACATTCAGTTCTCCGAGTAAATTTCTTCCTATACCGGGTGACTAAGTCAGAGCAGGAATAGTAAACATCTCCTTGGTCCTTGTATTCTCCCTGCCAGGCAGTCTCTCCACATAGACCATGTCTTTCAAGCCTTGTCAGGCCTTTGGGTTCCAGCTCAGTCATCAGATGACAGATCTACAGTATTCTGTGCAGATTTTGTACATTTTTGCTGGTCTCTCTTTAGTTAATCATTTTCCTTTTCCTCTTCCCTTCCTGATTGTAATATATAACATATATAAAATAGTCTAGATGTAACATCTAGAATTCTTTATTTTGAGTGCATCTATTTGGGTTCGAAGTTGAACTTTGCAAAAGAATCTGTGATTTTTACCATCTACCCCCAAAAATTACTGTTTAAAGACTCCATGGGCTTATGAAAATGCTACTAAGAAATAATCAGAATTATGTCAAATATATCTAAAGGCAGATCTATTTTTTATGTCCAGACATGTTGATTTAATATCAGAATTCCAGTTTTTATCTTAATACTCTTATTAATCAAGACATAATCTTGCACAAGCCTTAAAAATACAGAGAGCTATTCTGGAAGAAAGCTACCCAGTTAACTGTACTTGAATAACGTGAAAGTAGACTATATTTTATGTAGACCTTAATGTGCTTAAACATGATCACATGTTAATTAAACATTAGTACTTAATTAAATATTAAATGCCCTCCGCAAGTAAGGTACCAGGTATTTTTGAGAATATACAAGTATACATGAATAAAACCATTCTAGTCCATAACAAACTTGATGGCTAATTGACATGCACTTATAATACATTGTGTAGATCATGAGAAAAGGCCTAAAGTACCATACCAGTTCGAAACAAAGACTTCAAGTTGGGCTATTGGGGGCGATTTCCTCTGCGGTAGACTCAGGTGGGCAAGTGGGCTCCATCCGGTTGAGATGTGTGCCCAGAGGTGGAGAGCAGTGTGTTCTGGGAGAGAGGAGCAGGGAGTAGCTGATACCATTGGCTGGAGTGTCAGACATAGTTAAAGGGTTAGTGTAAGATAAGAAGATAGTTTAGTCTGCACTGTAGCGATCTTAAAATTGTGTGTTTCAATCTGTAGGCAGCCCCTTTGCTATTGGTGAGTTAATTGTGAATTTAGTTGTGTTTCTTTTTAAAGTGGTCTGTTTTTACTTTTTAGACCAGGGGCGTCCAGTCTTTCGGTTTTCTTGGCCACATTGGAAGAAGAAGAATTGTCTTGGGCCATATATAAAATACACTAACCCTAGCGATAGCTGACGAGCTAAAAAAAAAAAGTCACAGAAAATTTCATAATGTTTTAAGAAAGTTGACAAATTTGTGTGGGCCACGTTCATAGCTGTCGTGGGCCACGTGCAGCCTGCAGGCCGTGGGTGGGACCAACTTGCCTCAGAGCCAAGATGGACACAGGCTAGCTTCTTAACAGTCTTCTATACTACAACGTAAGCTTCCACCAGATTCACTGAGTGTGTCACCCTTTAAGGGGGTCCTGAATTGAGCAAGGGTTTCTGATCTGATCGCATGCCTTCCCCTGGGTGGCTGTAAGCTTTGTCTCTAGTCTCCTGTGTATACAGCCCTTTAAAGCACTACCTATCAACCACCAGAGATCCAAAGACATGCCTAGGACAGCTGCCAGCCTCAGTGTATACGTACCTCTCCGGAGTCTTGCCTGTGGAGTGTGGACTGAGGGTCTTTTCTGCCTTGTCAGCTCTTGTGGGTATAGAGTCCTATATGTATTCTAGCCATTTATTGTTTTCTGAAAGAATCTGGAAATATGTATAATATTTCTGAAAATTAAAACACTTTAAAATTGCTAAACTTTGCATATTGTCGAGGGTTCTAGAGGAAGAAATATAATAAAAATAAGGAATTATGAAAGTAATTTTCTTATTGTTAATTACAGGCATTTAGATCATCACAAATTATGGGATCCCAATGAATTTGCAGTTCACTGTTTCAAAATTATAATGTATTCCATTCAGGTAAGTAAGATTGGTTTTAGTGTATTGATAAGCATGTCATCAGAGATATAGAACACTGTAGGATATAAAACATGTTCTTAATTTAGTTGTCTCATTTATTTTTATTTACCACTTGCTTACTTGCCAAGATGGAAAAATATCTAATAAATAAAACTGAATTATTTTATGATGGTACTGTTGTGTATTTAATTAGTACATTATTGTGTATTTATATTTCTCTGATAAATTGGTATTGGACTTGATATTTCTTACCAATCATCATATAACTGATGATAATAACTAGCATTTACCCAGTTATTTGCTCTGTAATAGTGTGTGTTTCACGCCTTTAGTCTTTGTAGACTCATGTTATGAGACATTTTCATCTACTGCAGACGACTATGTTGGTTTACCTTGAAACCTGAACAGGCCCGATTAGCTCTTAATTCAAGTGGGAATTTTAGGTCTTTTAATGCCCTAAAAGTTATCATTAATTTAAGGAGATAGGTAAGGTATTAAGAGGGAGCACAGCTTTTAGCATAGGTCTTACCAGAATTTGTATCCTAGATGTGCTGCTTACTAGTTGTATAAAATTGGGCACATTATTTAGCCTCTGTGAGCTCTAGTCTCCTCATTTCTGAAAAGGAAGCTTTAAACACATGCATCGAATGGTTCATTCATATATTAAAATAGGAGCTATCATTTACCAAGTGCTGGCTGTGCCTATCCCTATGCAAATAGCCTTATATGCTCTACCTCATTTAATCCTCCGTATTTTATGAACGAGATACTGTTGTTATACCCATTTTATACCTCAGAAAACTGACCTTTAGAGAGGTCAGGTATCTCACTCAAGGGCACATGGGTAGAAAGTAAAGTTGGGATTCAAGTTCTGGTAATTCTGTTCCAGAACTTTTGGTCCGAATTAACCATTAAGCTAAGATTAGCATAGCATGCCTAGCATAATGTAGGTCTTCAGTAAATAGTAGTATTATAAAGCTGGTTTAGAAGTGAAAGGTTAATTAAAGTTTCTTCCAATGTTATTGGGACATAATTGACACGTAAGATTGTGTATGCTTAAGATGTACAATGATTTGATATATGTATATATTGCAAAACGATCACCATAGTTCAGTTAACATCTGTCACCTCACAGTTTTTTTATCCTTGTGATGAGAACTTTTAAGACTGTTAATTTAATTTTGATTTAGTTGGTGAGAAGTTGACCAGGTAATCTGTAGACATAACTGGGGCTGTTCTGGTCTTTTGTAGCCTTGTAATTCTTCATTTGCCCTCCTCATTAAATTTAATTACTTGATGAAATTGTGTTTGTAAGAAGTAAATTGTTAAAGTCAATTACAAAGTTAAGGAATCAAATATTTGTTTACTAAATGTTTAAGAAACTACTTCTGGTCTACAGCATAACTTTAGGAATAGCTTTAAGTGCAACATGTTTTAAGTCCATAAAACACAAATTAGATGGTTCTAAGTACCAGAATAGGAATTTGTTTACTAAGACTGTCCTGATACAATTAAAACTTTAGATAGATTTGATTGTTTTAATTGCCATTTACCATAAAATTGACATAAGAATCATTTTTAGGTAGTACTTCAACTTCTCCATAGAACATGTTTTTTCATTCTTAGGAATTCTGTTCAGCTCATATAATTGTCCATGCATCTTTGTGCTGTTTTGTTTCTTTTAGGCTCAGTATTCTCACCATGTGATCCAGGAAATTCTAGGACACCTTGATGCTCGTAAAAAAGATTCTCCACGGGTTAGAGCAGGTATCATCCAGGTTCTGTTAGAGGCGGTTGCCATTGCCGCTAAAGGTTCCATAGGTGAGTGCCAGTAAAAAAATTAACGCTTTAATCTATTTCAGATTTTTTTAGTAGGCAAAGCAGTGTCTGGGAAACTCTTTAAAAGTGTTTCTAGCATTTTTAAATGTGCTAAAATTTCTCTTGAAATTTTGGGTTCACATGATTATTCTCAGACTTCAATGCACAGTTAAGCATTTTCCTTTAAATCAGTCCTTTTTCCATTCTCCCTTTTTATTTCTAATACAGATTTTTGAATAGCAATTATACTTGTATGCTAAACATTTGGGAGGATACAGATTGAAGAAACGTATAGTTTCTTGGAGTTAGACAACTCTACCTTATACTGTAATACAAGGCCAAATTTGATCACATGTAAGAAAATCAGGGCTCAGAGAGGGGAGGAAAAATGGATTAGAAAGAGCAAGACATGTAGCACGTTTGGCTACAGCGTGTGGTGGTGTGGAAGAAGTCAGAGAAATGGCTGGGAAATTGTTGCCAGATCATGGATGTAATTCTACAGCTGATTGACACTCTTTAAAGATTTCTTCTGATCTTGATTAGAGATGGGCTGTAGGACAATTCATCTGGCTGAACAACTTAGCACATGTTAGAAATACCAAGTGGTTTATCATGTTAAGTACAAGGACGGAACTCAGCATTGATGGCAGCAGGAAGAATGGGAATGCGAAGTCATCGTTATTTGCCAACTAACTGACTGGGGGTAGTAAGGAGAAGGGGCAGGCGAGAGATCGTAATTTTTTAACCTACATGTGATTAGAAGAATGGAAGGATCCATAACAGAATTACCGAAGTTAGGAGGAGAATTTGGTTAGAGTTTATTTGCTTCAGAATCAGAGTGGAAATAGATCAGCTACTGAAGTATTCTTACATTCATTCATTATCAGCGAAGAGTGGGGCATTTTCATTACTTATTTTGTAATTTGTCTCAGAGATGGAAGCAGGTTTTATAACTGGAAAATTATTTAACTTGAGATAGAAAATGAAACACAGATGATACATTGAACCACCAACTAATGTCTACTCTATGTGAGGTGTTATGTGCTATGTACATTCCAAGAAGTATTTGAACTTGCGTGCCTGTCCTGGAAAAGTTTATAATTGAGAATAAGAGGCAGAAATAAAAAATACTGACTAAAATATTGTATGGTAGATGCTGTAACAGCAGCATATGCAGAGAATTTGTAAAACTAAAAGCAGAGAGCAAATTTGGTTTACCTGCATCTGATAAAGCAGCTAGTTTCTGTCTAATTTAGGTAAATTCTTTCTTCTTCATCCTCAAAAGATGCAAAAGAAATTTTCTATGCTACATCTTGCTATATTATTATAATTCTATGGATTCTGACCTAATAGTCATATTAAATATTGTCCCAGTAAACATTACTTTGAGCACACAAGATTAGGTAGGTAGGTGGAAAGTGTTTGGTGATCTCCCTGTGCAATATGCACATTTTGTGTGGTTTGGACCAGAGGTTCAAACAGCGAGTTGCTCAGACATACCATTCAGTGTTTGTTAGAAGAACTGGGAGACTTCCTTATGTTGGTGTTTCTCATTTACTGTTTTAATGAACTGGTTAGTTCATAAATTATTAAGTAGTTCCAGCTACTTAGAACATATCCAGAAATGTGTTGAGGAATGCGAGAATTGGCTGAGAGAGCATAGTGCAGGGAGTGTCCCTCCTCACCTCGGATCCTTTACAGGACCCACGGTGCTGGAAGTCTTTAACACTCTCTGGAAGCACCTGCGACTCAGTGTTGAGTTTGAAGCGAATGACGTGCAGGGAGGATCTACAGGCAGTGTCAACTTAAACACGGGCGCCAAAGACAGCGATGAGAAGATCGTGCAGAATGCCATCATCCAAACAATCGGTGAGTGCATTTCACTTTTCACAACTATCACGTACAGCGGTGACTGAGAGAGCGCCCACAGGAAGTACTTGTCTTATAGTACGTTTGTTAGAGGTGGAGGATAGCTTAGGCTTTTGAAAACCTGTATTTGGAAAGTAGAAAAACATAAGAATAGGACAAAGAACACTGTATACCCTTCAAGATTCACCTATTAATGCTTTATGCCATTTATTTGATCATTTACTTGCTCTGTTTCTCTTCCTCTTTCCCTCTCTATTTCTGTGTGTGTATGCATGTGTGTATGTATATGTGTGTATCTGTGTATGTACAAATATATACAGAGAGATCAGAAGTGCGTATACATCATGGCCCTTTACCACAGAGTATTTTCCCAATGGATAAAGGTATTTTCCTATGTAACCAGAGTATCAGCATCAGTAAACTTGACATTGATAGAGTACGTTAATCTAATTTCCATATTTTAGTTTCATCATTTGACCTAATAATGTCCTTTATAGCATGTTTTCCCTTAGGTCCAAGATCTAGCCTAGGATTATATATTGCATTTCATTATTATATTTCTTTAGTTACTTCAGTGCGGAACCTTCTGTTATGATGTGGGTTTTTTTAAGAGTACGGCCCCCCCCATACCCCGACCTTATTGAAAAAACTTTCCCTCATTGGGTTAGTCTTGTGCTTGCCCATGATTACATTCAGGTTTGTGTTCCTAGCTGGGTACCCTAATACATACGTGATGATGTTCTTCTCAGAATATCATGTACATGTGCATTTTCTTCTCGCTGGTGATGTTTGTTGTGATCACTCAGTCACAGTGTTCTTTCTCTGCTGCATCATTTCAGTTCTTTCCCTTAAGCAGTTCTGAGACAATACTTTTAGACCATGCAGATATTCTGCTTTTCATCCATAAATTTTATTTTCGACTTAGCAGCCATTCATACTTCTCACCTGAAGCAGCCTTTACCGTGATGGTTGCAAAATGAAGGTTTGCAAACAGCACTCACTCCCCAGCAGTCAGTTGGCACTTAGGGTTCTGCTGTAACCAAGAGCCCATTTTTCTTCTCTATTGCATGTATGTAGGTATGCACGTGTTCATCTATTTATTACTGGTGTGAGCTCATGGAGTCATGTCCTCATGCTTCATAATTCATTCTTATTATTGTGGCGCTCACATTGTCCGATTGGGTCAATGGGAGCTCCTTCAAGCTGTCCTCTGTGTCTTTGTAACATCCTTTTTTCTGAGCACAGCCTTCTATGTGCATGTTGTTCCAGGCTCCTACTTCCTGCCCCAGCCATGGAATCAGTCATTTCTCCAAGGAGCTCTGGTTCCTTTCAGTGGGGACTGGTGGTAGCATCTAAGCTCTGGGTACTGATACCTTGAGCTTTAATATCATAAGTTTTTTTTTGTTTGTTTGTTTTTTAATATGGTGATCAAAGTACAAAAGATAAACAGGTAAAGAGCTTCCTTAAGAATAATAGCTATACGGTAATTTTATTGGGAAATGAAATGCTGTATATAAATACAAACTAAAGCAAACAAATTCTTTCTATTTTAACCCTCCCACTATCTTCTTTAGAATATACAGATCATATTTTATTGTAACTACATGATTGCTATGATAATTCAAAATTAGATTGTATTCCTGGGGTTTAGTATCTCACTGCTAATGGTTACTAATAGGTTCTACTAACAGTAGAATCTTTTTTTCTAGAACTCAGCTTATGCCTTTTATCCAGGTAATTTTCCTACCTGTGAACTACTTGTTTATAATAGTCCTTTGAAATGTTTAATACAGTTTCTCTTCGTCATCTTATTTCTAAAGTTTCATGGGTATGCATGTATTTATTCATCATGCCTCAACACCTGCTTATTGAGCATATACATACACCAGGCCCTGTGCTACGGCTTCATGGCTTTCAGCTTTAGAGGCACTTGGTTGATCTGCTCAGTGCGTTTACCTTTATTTTACCTATTAATACTTATAGTCTCATCATGTGCACAGAAATTTTCCTTGTGAGGATGTGTCTTACTCAACACACATAGTAGGTGCTCGAGAATTTTGGAGTGACTGAAAAGATAAAACATAATAAAGTTCAATATTACCATGGACTCGCAAAGTGAGACACTCTAGTTGTTGTTTAAACTAGTGTCCGTGCATGGTAAACCTAGCTTTTATGGTGACTCTTAAATTTATTTGAATTATTTATGGATTTTTTGTGATATTTTAAGATGGTATATTAGATTAGCTCATCTTGTTTTCACAGAATACAGATTTCTTTAGTGACTTCTAATTCAGTGTCACCATTTCATTTTAGAATATTTAATTTATTTCTCAAGTATTTTATTATAAAATGTATATGCAGCAGACTCGACAATATTTCTGTGACATAACACATTCAGAAATAACTTGAAAATTAAAACATGACAGAAAAGATGCAGTGTGGCACAGTGAGTAAGATTTTTACTTAAATCACACTCCAGGTTTCCTCTATATTTTCTTTTAGATGTTGTCAGTATTCTGGTCATTATCCATCATGTATGTATATTCCTGTTGGCAGGCCATGGAATGGGACTGCTGCAGCTTTTTCACTTTAAGTTATAAAGCTGTTGCTGAATTCTTTCTTGGAAAATAATAAAAATATATAAAATAAAATAATCAGGAACACAGCTTCCTGCTGTATGTTTTTGGGGAGCGGGGCCATTAGCGTTTTCATTCAGCTGTTTAGTGTAAACAGTGGGTGCAGAGGCTGAGTTATTGTCAGGACTGTCCTTAGCTGAGTGTGTTGGAGACTGTGTCCTTGTGGTAATGACTGACTTGCTGGGAACAGAAAATCAGTGTCCAATTTTATATGGCTACTAGTCACATTTCTAATTGAGTTCTCAAAAGGTTGAAAGGACCCTAGAGGGAATAGAGAGTAATTATAGCATAGGCTTGGGAAAGAATAGCCCTCACTTCAGGCTCTAAGCCACCAGTGTAGTTTCTTGCATGAGTTTTTGACCTTTCAGAGAGGAAACTGAGGCTAATAATAGTACCTAGTCTCATAAGATGTTGTGAGGTCCAAATACAAAGTAGTTTCTTGCCCCAGAAATATGTGCTCCTTAAATGTTAGCTAGAATAATAAACTTTATGTGGATTAAGTAATATTTAGATCATGAGATTTTTTTTATTGCTAAGGTATTGTGATGATGGACAATGATTTTAAACCCCATGTCCAATCAAAATGGTAAGTAGAACTGTTTGAGTTTATATAAATAGATTATTAGCTCCAATAATAGAAGCTAAAGAGTTAAGTTGAAAAGCTAATTTATTCTTAAAAGAAATGTTAAAAGTCGGAAGGTTTCTGTAATACTTATATAACATTTTAAGAAATGAACAAGAGCAGCAGTGATTTGGTGATTCCTCTTCTGAGCTTTCAAAGAAACAGTAGTTTGAAGTTTGAGTAACTGATAATTAAATGTTGTAAATCTTTAATGGCCTGGAAATAAACCTTCATAAACTATAGCAAATAAATTAAAAATATCCATAGAACCCAGGAGTGCATGAGAAAAATGATAAGTAAAAGTTATTCTTTGATAACATCAGTTGAATTATGTATGTTGAATTAACTCACAGGGTTAAAACTGTAAACATGGCTCATTATAGTGATATTCTGAAACATTTAATAATCCTAGGAAACCAGAATAGTGATCTAATTACTGATATTTTAATTTTATTATTATTATTATTATTTTTACCAAAATGTGGCCTGATTACTGACTTTACCAAAATAAAAATTTAGGCTCACAATATATGAACAAGAATGTCATCAGAAATAGTACCAAAAGGTTTTTTGTTTTTACTTTTTCTAAAATTCCAGTAGGGGAAGCCGGGATGGCTCAGTGGGTTAAGTGCTCACTTTGCAGCGCCAGGGACTGAGGATCGAATCCCGGTCCCGGCCCGTGCGGAACCATATGCTGAACTGGGAGCTCCCCTAGTTCGGTTCTCTCTCTGTCTCTGTCTCTGTCTCTCTCTCTGTCAAAAATAAATAAATAAAAATATATATATTAAAACTCCAGTCAACTTGGTTTGCCACTGTTAACTATTAATATATGCATAAGACTTTCAGATTACTTTATCTTAGTCCATTACATAAATCTTATATTGTGTGTGATTAAATGATATTGGACAAATGAAATCATAATATCATTAGAGTTATATGTATCTTAAAGACATTGTTTTATCACATATTGAAAACTTAGGTTAAAAATATGTTACAGTTCTGTGTGACATGGAAAAATAAACTTTTGAGTTTGTAAAATGAATTTTAATATTTTTATAGGATTTTTTGGAAGTAACCTACCAGATTATCAGAGGTCAGAAATCATGATGTTCATTATGGGAAAAGTACCTGTTTTTGGAACATCCACCCACACATTGGATATCAGTCAACTAGGGTATGCATGTGTAGTTTTCCTAAGTTTTCAGACTGTAAATTTGAACTTAATCTTGAAATCTAGAAAATGTTTTATTGTTTTTTTAATGACTAATGATAAATGTTTTGTGGAAAGCAGTGCCTTTATGGTACTAGATTGCTAAGCAATTAAATCAGCATTGCATGCTTTTAGAATCAGTTTTCAAAATATCATAAATTCCCTAATGTTCTGTGTCTTATATTGACCAGATAGAAGGTTTGTTTACCCTGTACATTGTCTATATGCATATGTATTTAGGGTAAAGCTTTAAGTTTCTGTAAAAATGCAGTAATTAATATTGTGTAGCAGGAACATTGACTTATTCCTAGAATTCTAGAACTGAAAGTGATTTTAAAGATTGCATGTTTTGGTCTCCTCATTTTATAGATTTATTTGACTTTACTACATGCTAAAGCTTCAGTTTGTGGATGTTTTTGTGTTTTTGCTACTTTAGTAATGCAGAGATAGTCTTATTTGATTTATATTTCTTTGACCATTAATTAGATAATCCTTTTTCCACTTTTGAATTTTTTTTGAATCATCTGTTTTTACCAGCTAAATAGCTATTATACTAGTCAATTATATTTATAGTAAATATATTCTCCACCTATAGTATCTTTTAAATTTGTGTTGTTTTATTGTGTATTCAGGTGATTAAACTTCCATGTCATTACATGCATAGGTATGTTTCCTTTGAAAGCCAATAACTTGTTAATTTTTTTGTTTGAATTTGATTTTTTACATATAACTAATTCATGTGAAATTTAGAGTATGAAGTGAGTCATGACTTCTCTGTTATAAAAATAAAACCTATTTAGCCAACATGAATAGAGTTGAAATCAGTAAATATAAGTAAATGAAGTTATATAAATGTTAAGTACAATTAGTAAGATAATACTAGTATGTTATATGTTTTAGGGATTTGGGAACCAGGCGGATTCAGATAATGTTGCTGAGATCTCTACTTATGGTAAGACATTGAAGACAGCTGAAGAACGCACTTACCTGTCATTTACGGAAGACTTTAAAAGAGCAGTTTCACATTAGAAGCTTCTTTTCTTATGTAATCAGATCCTACTTATGTTTAGTTTCTTCCTTTGGTTTGTATACTTAAAAATATGCTTTCATTTTCTTTTATTATACTTTTGCTGCTTATTCCTCCCTCTTTCTATAATCTTATTTGACCTTCATAATAACAAAACATACAGAGGGCAGAAAATATTGCTGTTTTATAGAGGAAGAAGATGCCTGGGCTCAGAGGCTTTCAGTGGAAGGAAGGCAGGATGTTCACCAAGGTCATGGAGTAATGAATGGAACTTGGACTTGAAACCCAATGTGTTTTCTACCTACCATGCTGTTTCTTTCACATACTGACCAAAAAGTGGCTCCTTTTTGGAAAATAATTCACCTATTAATAACTAAAAAGGAAAAGCATACTTAAAATGTGAGGCTCTGAGTTTATTTTAGTCATCTTAGTTCCTGTGTTAACCTTTGATTCAGGTACACCAAGCATGATGCCAAGCAAAGTAGAAGCTCGTTGTTAGGCATGTGTATCCTTTTCAGCTTAATATCACTAGAATTTATTCTGGACATCTTTATTGTCCATGATCCCATTTTTTAAAAGAAATGCTTCATACCTAGAGAGAAGTGCAGAAATATGTGATTTCATCTTTAATCCTATTTGTAGAGATTGTCATAAAGAAATTTTAAATTCTAATACAGCCAGATTTATCAGTCTATTCCTGTGTGTTTTGTTCTTTTTTTGTTTCTTGTTTAAGAACTCCTTCTTTTGATGATATAAACACATTTATTGATACTTTCTTACAAAAGTTTTTAAAATTTGGCTTTCTACATTTAGAACTTTGATCTGAAGGTTATTTTGTATTTTAAATTCTTAACTGGGTAGCAGTTGTCTCACTGATTTCTCTGCTCACTTATAAAATGACTTTCATCCTGCAGTGAGTGCCCAAATATAAATATTAGATGTTCCATATATGTTTGCAAATATAAATTGAAATTACCCACCTGAAATTTCATTTGGTCCTACCTTTTTATTAAACAGATTCTCTGAGTAAATCATCATGTCTTTAACCCTAATTGGTTAAAATGTTTACTAGTTTTTAAGTATACACTCTTTCTTTAAAAACTTTAAGTTTAGAATATAGGGATACACTCATAAATGTCAAGTCAAGTACCTAATAAAATATAGCTTTCCAAACTGAAAATATGTTCCTATGAACCGAAACTGCGTGATTTAAAATGAAAGAATAATTTACAAACTTAAACATTTTCAGCGCTTACTTACTATTTGCTACCTAATCTCCTCATATGTTTTAGTACTGACTGCCTATCCCGTGTATTCTTAACCTGTCTGAGCCTCAGTTTTCTTTTCAAAATGGGAATATACTAACGCCTGCCTCCTAGGGATGTGGTAAGGCTGAGGTTAATGCTCACAGAGTCTTAGATTTGTGCTTGGCACGTGGTAAGTGTGTGTTGTTATTAAGTTTATTCTCTTCATGAATAGTGTTTTTGTAAATTTAGTAAAATCCTGATCATCTTACAAAATTCTTTTTGTTTTTCCTTCAGGTTTATGTCCATACTTTCTGTTTCTCTTAGTTTATGGTTCCTATGAAACAATTTGAGAATTTTGCCAAAGAAGGACTTGTGACAAAAGCTTTTTGTCTGTTTCTTGGTTTTTTCTTCCCTATCATCAGGTCACCTCTGGATATAAAGCAAAGACGATTGTTACCGCACTGCCTGGGTCTTTTCTGGATCCTCTGTTGTCACCATCCCTCATGGAAGACTATGAACTGAGACAGTTAGTCTTAGAAGTAATGCATAATCTCATGGATCGCCATGACAATAGGGCAAAGCTTCGCGGGATCAGGTAATAATAGGCTTGATGGTGTCTTTAAATTTCTACATTCATGTATTTAACTACTGTGATTTTTTTTAATCTATGATTTTTGGGTTCATTAATTCAGAGTTTTATTTAATTGCTGTTGAAACAGCTTAATTATTAATATAGTTTAAGATGTTTGGAAGTCTTTTAATGTACTTTCAGAGATCTCAACTACTGGGGAGCGGTAGTTACGTGACTTTATTTTGGTTTTGTTTTAAACTTAGGAATGGCATTAGGAGTCAAGATTACTTTATGCAGTTCTTTTTAAACTTGGTAATTTGGTAATATCATTACCTATAGGCTTATTTTAAATGTTCATTGAAATGAGTGTTGCATAATTTAAACTTCTAAATATAACTATTGATTTGCCAGATGAGACATAACTAAATGTGCTATTGATGACAAGTGATATTATATCAATTATCTCTAGAATAATACCTGATGTAGCTGATCTGAAGATCAAAAGAGAAAAAATTTGTAGACAAGACACAAGTTTCATGAAAAAGGTAAGATTATCTTCTAAATAATAATGCATGATTATAAGTTACAGCCAATTGAATTGTTACATAGCTTTATTTTGATATATGACCTTGAAATGAAGCTATACTTTATTAAAATATTTAGATTGGTTCAGGGCAGGGGAAACCTCTGTGCAGACCCTGGGGTTTTTGTGGAACCTCTGCCCTGTAGTCAGGCTTCCGACTGGCCTCTGGGGTCTTCATGCCAGAGGCTGGCAGCACCTGCAGCTGTCTGGGACGAGTCTTTATCCACCTCACAGGAGACTGCTCCCTAAGACAGGGCAGCCACCGGGCCTTTCCTGCCAGACCTTTATGACGCCCAGGCTCCCACTGTTCTGCCTTCCACTTTAATTTTCTCTCATCAAGCTGTAATTCGTTCTTGTCTTTTCAGATTACTCCTAAAATATTTTCATTGTTGACATTGGAACTGTTTCTTACTTGCTGTTTTTACTTAAGGTTTGTTCTTCAAATCTAGTGTTAGTTTATAGTTTATATTGGGATATTTGTTGATGCTAATTGCTGGGATACAATTTGACCATTTGATTATCAACTTAAATTTCTTTCCCATGGTAAGTTATGTAATAAGATAGCTACTTTGTAGGAGGTTATATGCATGTGAAATCTGCTTTTACTGTATTTTAAGCAAATTATCTTTTCCTTCTGCCATTACCCTTTTCAGAATGGGCAACAACTGTATCGGCACATATATTTGGGCTGTAAAGAGGAAGACAATGTTCAGAAAAACTATGAGCTACTATATACTTCTCTTGCTCTTATCACTATTGAATTGGCCAATGAAGAAGTGGTTATTGATCTCATTCGATTAGCCATTGCTTTGCAGGTATGCTTTTAATAAACTTTCATTGAAGAAAACATTTTTGCAATAATCGGGCAACATCTTTAAAGTGTTGATGGCTTTATCCAAGGACATGTATTTTAAAAGGGAAGTGTCTAGGTTTAAATCTAAAATAGTCAAGATAGTGATCACCGTCATTAATTTTTCCAACAAATGATGAATGAACATTGACTGTGTTAACTTGTTTAAGGCCATGGGAGTGCTGATGAAAAACACAGCATGTTCCTGTGCCCATACTTTGAGTTTAGTGGAGAAGATAGCTGTTAAATAATAATTGCATATATGTAGTTACTTGATTGGAATTTAAGTGTCACCAGTATGCGGTGTGAAAGTATATGTTATGTGTATCCAGGAGAGATATGTATGTATTATATGTATATGCTTTGTTTTCCTTAGGAAAGGCTTCCCTAAAGAAGAGCTATTTGAGTTGAGAAATTTAACTTTTTTGTAAATGGGCTTTTTTTTTTTTTTTAGAATTGAAAATAAATAACTTTGTTAGCATTCGGAAATACCTGTAGTTTTTCAGTACAATCACAGAGAATACACTACTGGAGTGTAAGACCCTGTGCTGTGCTTGTCCTTTACTACAGGACAGTGCGATTATCAATGAAGATAATTTGTCCATGTTCCATCGCTGTGGGATCATGGCGCTGGTGGCCGCGTACCTCAACTTCGTCAGTCAGATGATCGCAGTCCCTGCGCTGTGCCAGCATGTTACCAAGGTATGTGCAGTGTCTAGAGGACTTCTTCCACTTTATTTTTATAGTCAAGTGGCTAATTTCCCTTCAGGGATGATTAGTTTTCATTTTGATGTTTATGTATCAAATGAAGATAATTCTATAAATATACAGTAACTAAATTGAAGCTAGAGCTCAAACTGTGTTTATATTTTCTTTCATGCCAGTTTTGTTGTATTTTGGTTTTTTATTCATTGTGGTTGAATAGAATACACAGTTTTCTTCGAGAATACTTCATGTGATTTCTTATTTAATGTATTTTTCTTTTAAACTTTTATGAATCTTAGTACTAAATATTCTGAAATTATTCTGTTTTTGTTGTTGTTTTAAACCAGTCTACTTGATCCGGATCTTAAAAGTTGAATAATTAATGTGCCTCTCAGAGATCTGTCCTGTGTCATTCAACTATATTTAGCTTTTTGAGCAGTAACTCATTAAGTAGTTACTTTAATGATTTAATATGCATTTCAGAGCCCCTAACTTACCTGTCAGAAAAAGCCAATGTAATTTTTATTTTTTAAAGACAGTTGTCAGGAGAACCTTTTTTTTTAAATGAATTTGGAAGCACATCTTTCAGTCCTTATTAAAATGTAAGTTTTAATATAATACGTTCTAAGAAATAACACTCCTCACTAAATAAGCATTTGAGTGAATGCTCAATGCGTGTCACTAGAGACAGAAATATTATGAAAGCAGAGTACTCCCTTTGCCCAGTGATGCAAGAGGGGGCCCAGGATGCGGTGGGGTGGGCCCAGTGCTGTGTGTGTAAAGGGGCATCAGAAGAAATAAGTGTTTACTCAGATGTCATGCATCATCATCATTTTTTAAAAATATTTATTTATTTATTTTTATTGTTTTTGACAGAGAGAGAGAGAGGGAGAGAGAGAGAAAGAGAGATACAGAGACAGAGAGAGAACTGAACTGGGGGAGCTCCCCAGCTCAGCATGTGGGTCTGCACGGGCTGGGGCCGGGATTCAATCCCAGGTCCCTGGCGCTGCAAAGTGAGTGCTTAACCCACTGAGCCATCCCGGCTTCCCCCATCATTATTTACTACATGTGTTATTTTGTTGTCATGGTTTTGTTACCTGCCAAATTTTGAAAATAATGTAGCAACAACATGAACTTGGCATTTGGGCTGGAAACATAGCTTAAATTCCGAAATAAAGTGATGGTATTTCTTACTAATGTTTAGTTTTTATTTCTGTTTTTTAGTTTTCCAAATTTTCATAACAAGGTCCTGAGAAGTCAGGTCTTTGATATTTGTTTTGTTTCTGTATATTTTTCAGGTTATTGAAATTCGAACTATGGAAGCCCCTTATTTTCTACCAGAGCATATTTTCAGAGATAAGTGCATGTATGTTAGTTCTTTACATTTTAAGGGGCACTGACTTGAGAAACCAGTGATGATTATAGAGGAGTTAATCATGGTTAGAATAAGTTTGTGGTGTTTTATAATAATTGTCTGTAGTGTTTTTGTCATTTACTTCATGTGACTTCTTTCTCTTGCTATAGAATGGGGGTGTTCAACCTTGTAGCTTCCCTGGGCCACAATGAAAAAGACGAATTGTCTTGGGTCACACATTAAATACCCTAACACTAATGATAACTAATGAGCTAATAAAAAAACAAACAACTCAATATTTTAAGGAAGTTCACAGATTTGTGTTGGGCCATATTCAAATCTGTCCTGGGCCACACTTGGCCTGTAGGCTGTGGGTTGGACAAGTTTGCTATAGAAGTTCTTGTTCATTTTAAATGTAGGCTCATGCACACAGTCAGTTTTTGATGAAAGGAATATTTATCCCACATTTTAATATGGAGATTTATGTCTTAAATATAGATTGTTCTCATATATAAATGAGTACTCCTTTAAGAGAATACCGTATCCTGTCAAAACTTTTAACCATAGTCATAAATTGTGGGATAAAGAATATAGTAAGGAAAGTTAATGTTATGCCCTGCATTTTTCCTTGCTATCCAAACAAAAATATACATATATGAACAATATTTTATTTACACTTTTGGGCTCTAAAAGTGGTTTAATATTGAAAACGTCAATGTAAGATAATATCAGGCAGTTTGCAAGGAAAGTGAAACCTTCTGTGATTGGGCAAGGGCTTCTGTCACTTAGCTGGCCAATGTGTTTTTCATTAACTATCAGTGAGCTGCATTTTTATTCTCTCGGTAGACTTTAAGTTAGCATAGAAGTTAAAGCTGAGCTTAGTCTATCATTCAATGTGTGAAAACCAACATTGGAAACTTACTGGGGAATCCCAGCAGAATGGTTGCTCTAAGGGGCCACATACCTTGTGTTTTGAAAGAGCTCAAGTTAGCTCCCTACAATACACTCTGTCTGTTACTAACTACTGTTTAAGTTGGGTTTATATTTATAATATTTAGGTGTTGATCTAGAATGTTTACATGGTAACTTATTTTTGCTCAGTAATTTAAATAACATTGAATGACTTGTTTGATCAACCTGACAGGTTTCCAAAATCTTTAGAGAAGCAAGACAAGAATTTGTACTTCTTGACCAACAAGATTGCAGAATCACTAGGTGGAAGTGGCTATAGTGTTGAGAGACTGTCAGTACCATACGTACCACAAGTAACAGGTAAGAGGAGGGTGCTCAGAACTGTTGTAGGGACATGTTCTAACCATCTCCATCCCCAGTTAGCAATGAAAAGCAATTCTGCTTGTCTACTTACTATATCACAGCTTTTTCAAATGCTTCTATTTTAAAAACTTACTCTTGAGAACTGTTAGTAAATCTCTAAAGATATTTTATCATGAACAAGTCAAGTTCTTGAGTGATTATTATTATACGAAGTATTAATAATATACTTCAAATAAGGAAGCAAAGTAAGATTTTTTCTCATTCACCAAGCTTGTATTTAAGTATGGAAACTGGTGAAAATTTTTAATTAGTGATTTTTGTTTATTGAGTTTAATGAATTAGACAACTTTTGTTATTTGAAAGAGTACAGACTGTTTGCTGTGTAATGAATCTGCAAACATTTTAAGTTAATGATGTTTTTTCTCGCACTATTTATCACCTCTGTTCTTTTCATTGACTGAAATAGTTCTCTTCTGTTTAAATGCAAAATTGCATGGTGTCTTGCATTCAATCTTTACTTTTAAAACTAAAAGCAAAGAACTTCTATGTTCTTGATGGTTGCATAAACATTAAATTTGGTGGAAGAATGAGTTCTTTGAGGGTGCCGCTGTTCTGTAAGAGAACTATTTGATTTAAATTGGGTGGTTTTCTGGGTTAATCACTAAAAAAATAGCATCATCTTTGTAAATACCTGTCTTTTTTTATAATGTGGCTCCAGAAAATGTACAGTTGTTCAGAGTTGTCTCAGATGTTAATGAATTCTTTTACATTCCATACTAAAAAGGTTTTATTCCTCATGAAGTCCTTTGGAATAAAAGTGCTAAGAATAAAACATTTAGTAGAGGTTTGTAATTTAAAAGAATGTTTTAAAAGACTTTTGAAATATTTTATTTTTATCATTTGGATTTAGCTCTTTTTCCTTCAGGCAAAAAACCTCATAAACCCAGGCACAAGTACAAAGGTAAATTCCCTATCAGCTTGGCCTACCCCTTCCCTCACCCATCCTCTAGGCAAATAGCTTAATAAAATGAACGTGCCTTTAGAAAATGGAGCCAGTGCCTGTACTATGCATTCACAAGTCCATTTATTATTTTGCTCTCCTTCCCCATAGCTATAGTTTATTCTCACTCATTGTTATTTCCTTTTACCCTGTTCCTTTAATGCTTAACAATTACAAATGGAAATTTGGGGACTTTTTTTTTTTTCTATAACAGGTGGCTCGCTCTTCCATTTTCTCCCACTTCTGAAAAAGATGTGTTCTCTTTCTTAATGCCTCTTTTAAGATTTATTTATTTTTATTGTTTTTGACAGAGAGATACAGAGACAGAGAGAAGGGGGAGGGCCCAGAACAGTCTCCATAGTTGCACATCATAGGTTTTTCCACATAGTTTCATTCCACAGGTGGGCTTGGGGCCGCACAGGGCAGGAACTGGGCTGGGGTCTCGCCCCGGTAAGAACTGAACTGGGGGCACTCCCCAGTTCAGCATATAGGTCTGCACGGACTGGGGCCGGGATTCGATCCTCGGTCCCTGGGGCTGCAAAGTGAGCGCTTAACCCACTGAGCCATCCTGGCTTCCCTTCTTAATGCCTCTTGACAACTGACTGGAAGGGTTCTGATCATTTCAATAGTTAGTGATATAACTGCAGAGAAATCCCTCAGTCAGAATGAGATTTTTCTGATTTACCGAGACATCCGTGTTTAGAACAGCCTGGCACAGGTCCTGCCTTCACGCAGAAAACTTGGAGGTACTGTGATGCTCCATGAGGTACTCAGATGCTCCATGAGGTACTCGGTCACTCAGTTTTTCTTTGGCTGCATAACCATTAGATACTCATTTTTCAGAATCAGGAATTTCAGAATAATATGTCAGGAGAAAAAGCAAAACATTTAGTTCATTGTGTATCATGCATATACCCGTCATCACCAGCATAGTAGCTGCTACTTGTTAGGCGCTAACTGTGTGCCAGGCCCACTGTGATGGGCACTTTGTATTCATTTTCTCATTTACTCCCCGAAATTGTTTGGTGAAGAAGGTAGCAGTATCTTATTTTACAAATGAGGATAGTGAGCCTTTATTCCTCGGTAGCTATGGTTTTTGGTTTGTTTTAATTCAGTAAATACACATTAACTCTAGATGAAATTTTATGTTTTTCTGTAGGACTAAAAATGTATATCTTTATGAGAAATACCAGCATTAAACTATGACATTTTATTATTTGTATAGACGAATTAATTTGTGATATTTTATTTTGCCCCCATTAGCTTTTTAATTGAACCTTGGTGGTATAGAAGCCCTAGTCACATTTATGATTTATTATAGAAAATGAAGTCAGTTTCTATATCTCAGTTTTATATAGCCATAGAAAATTATTTTGAGAGTAATACCGTCTGTGCCATACTTGTATCCAGACTGTTTCTTCCTTAGCTCTCTGAATGCTGTTATATACATGACACACAGATACACCAGGTGGCAGCAGAACATCACTGAAGGAAGTTAGGCATAGCTCTCTCTGAGTATTGCTTATGAAATTCAGGTTCTAGTTAAAATAAGAAGCAAGGATTACTGTTGCGAACAGCAGATACAGGCAGCAGAGGGAGGAGAGATGGGACATGGAAAAGGCATGGTAGGTGGTACCTGGAACTACCCCAGCCCAAGTTGGAGACGGGAAGCAAGGGTCTCCCCAGGGAATGCACATCAGACCCTGAGATGGTAGCAGTGCAGTCCACAGAGGCTACAGTGACGCTGCATTTCATAGGCTTGGCGAAGCAGGACAGGAGCAGACGTAGACAGCCATGGGAACAAGGGCCTTTTCCTCCATAAGTGCTGTTTTAGAAAACTTACGTTTGTGTAGCTGTACAGGATACCCGATTATAGCTGTTCCTTGGCTTTCCTGCAGTCGCCTGTGAGCAGGTGCTGCTAGAGGTCAAAAGAAAAACGGTTCTGAGGATATCGTGTTAAGAGTATCTCATTCGGTTTCATTTTCTTCCCTTTTAAAATTTCAGATCTTTCTTCTCTCTCCCCTGTCCTTCCCTTCTGTTCTCACTGATTGTTGTCACTCTGACCCCTTTCCGGCCCCGTACCTCACTTGTCCTTTTAATTTTTATCTTCAGCTTCACTCTGACTTTTCTGCAAGCCATCAGACTTTGTATATTCACATAGAAATTCTTTTATGATGTTCTTTGTGAAGGAAGCTCTATGTATCCCTTGTTTAGCCTTCTGATGAGATCTTGGAAGTTGGCCTTTTTGGCAGGTAAAAGCAAGTCAGCAGTGGTGACCACACAGTTTTTTATAGCAGTTCTGTTAGTGTCATTATGTTTGATAATATGTCACAGTATATGATCATGAAGGAAAACAGAAAGAATACATTGTCTTGGGTTAGCTCTGTAATAGCCACATGCAGGAGATAAAATATTTTCAACTTGAAAGCTGTAGCCAAGTGATATGTAGTAATTTGTCACAGTTGAGTATGTGTTCGTTCTGTACCTTCCAGCCTTCATAGAACAGAACCTGAGTGACTCCTATGAGATAGATGCAAAGCAGATTATGTCACTGAATTCCCTGTATGGCTGGGCAGATAAGACAGTAATGCACATGTCTGTAGTACAAGGCCCAGTAAATGATGAACAGTGGTAGGGAAGATCAGTCATAACTGTTAGTAAATTTTTTGTAGCTAGAAGAGAGAGGCATACATGGACATAATTGGAATAATGTTCAGGAGTTTTAGGGAAATGATATAATATCCAGCTTGTCCTTGAAAGATAAGAATCTTTATAGTGGGGAGGATGTAACGAAGGACAGGTTTTCAGTAGGGACGTCTCTTTATAGAAATGGCAGGAAGGCAGATATGCCAAAGCGTGCTCAGATTGGAGAACAGGCCCACCTGACTTAAGCACTAGATGAGCTAGGGAGCAGTTGAAGTCACTGCCGGTAAGATCTGACTAGAGAACCCAGAATGCCTTTTTAATTCATCAAGCAGTAGGTAGTACTACTGGTGGGAGTGATGTGGTCAGTGTGTTAAGAAGCTTATAACATGATGGTGGCATATGGAAAATTGTAGAAAGGCCTGTCTTCTGTCAGGATGGACTGTGTCAGTGTTTTTCAACCACGTGTGGTTTTGCCCATCCCAGGGAACATTTGTCGAGGCCAGAGGCATTTTTAGTTACCATCACTGGGGCAGGCAGAGGTGGGATAGGCCTACTGGCATCTCGGATGCTGCGAAACATCCTATAATACACAGAACAGCTCCCCAACAAGACTTATCTGGCCCAATGTCATTAGTGCCAAGGTTAAGAAATGCTGGCTAAGTTATATTGTGATAACCATCACAGGTTCTAAGGGACTTTAAATAGTAAGGATTTATGTGGTGTTCAAACTAACTGCACAACTTCATATTGTCCATTTCTGGGATCCAATCTATTGAAGCAGCCACTCTCTGGAACACTTGCTAATATTCATACTTTATTGGCCAGAACTAGCTACATAGTCCCTCTTACCCACAGAGAGGCCAGGAATTGCATGTGCCCAGAAAAAGGGTAAACTATCAAATACACTTAACAGCGTGAAATACTGCCATTGAAGGTCACCTTGGTGTAGAGGAGAAGTCAGCCAGAGAGAAACCTGTGCTTTTATGGTGGCTGCCTTCTAGGTCTTCGCTCTTTACTCCTTCAGTAGAATAAAATCACAGGGCATGCAAATGGGATTAGAAATATGGAGTGTTGCCAGATTATGAAGTGACTGTTTCACAAAATTTAAAAACCTGAGAACACAGAGCTTTGTGTATTTAGAAAGAGCAATAAAGACCGACTGTCTTAATTTTCTAAAATATTTTGAAACCTGAAACAACTAGAGTTTATAAATGACATACCCTTTCTAAGTAGCATGTAATGGAGAACAAATTTTGTTTTAGATGAAGATCGACTTTCTAGGAGAAAAAGTATTGTAGATACTGTATCCATTCAAGTGGATATTTTACCCAACAGCATTCCTTCTGATGACGTGGTAAGTTGCTTAAAGTTTTTGGCATAGTGTTTGTCAAAAGTCTAAAAGCTCATAACCAGTTTTAAAAACAACAGTGGATTTTTTCATTGAAGTACTAGATTGCTTATAGGTACAAATAATTGACCATCCAGAGCCTAATCTTATATATCTGCTCCAAATATCTAGAACAAAGCAACTGAAGATTCCCAGGTCTAGTCTGACTTCAGCCAGAAATATGAACCCTGGGACTGGGAAATATGAACTGAGGGAGTGGAACTCTTGCTGCTTGCTTTCCAGCTAAAACCTTTGCATTACAGAGAAGCCAAGGTGCAAAGCAGAGAAGTCTTTTGCTTTCGTTAGTCTTGCTGCCTTAGATTTACCAAAAGAAGCTTATGAGTTGAAATCAGGGATAATCAGAGCCCCGGCAAGCACTTGTGTATCATTTCTTAATTTTTATTGAGATACTGTAGTAACCAGACATACTATTCCTCCTGAAACTGAGCCACAAAAAGTATAACTGACTTCTTGTTTTTATTGTAATGCAGTTGATTTCATACCTTTTACATATCTCAAAGCAAGAGAGAGATCTGAAAAGTCCTAAGTGAAAGGGTGTTTCTGGAGAATAAGTCTTGGTTGTTGACCTTAGGAGATCCAGAATATGATTATTTTAAGCTGTTGATTAACTGGACTCAGTGGACACGTCCCAAAGTAGTGATTCTTTTAAACCATTGAAAGTTTTAGATTATTTCACTTTTAATTTGTAAACTGTATGTGGTGCCAAAATTATAGAGGCTGTAGAGGACTTCGTTTTCATTTGTGACATGGCTGGAACTATATTTATGTATAATCTCTGCCTTGAATATTTCCAAGCATTGTTCGCTTACAAGCATAGTTCACGCAGGGACTCAGCTCTGGCTGCACACGACATTACTGGACACTGAGCCCTGTGACCTGGCAGTGGCGGTTGCCTGGAAAGTGCTAACCTGCCAAACTGATGTTAGCCGTGGTCTTGTTTGGGAACCACTGCAGCAGGCCTGTCAGTGAAAGGTGGAGATTCTTAGACACTGTGGAGTATAATCACAGAGCAACCAGCACAAAGAACAAAATGTGTGGACGTTCTTAGATATCTGTAACTAGGTGAAAGTGTTTATATTGACCTTCCTTAACTCTTTATTTTACTTACAATCACTTTTTTCTAGGTTAGTAACACTGAAGAAATCACCTTTGAAGCATTAAAGAAAGCAATCGGTGAGATTTTTGTACTTGTTAACTCTGCTGAGCTTTTGCTAGCTTGTCTTTATCTTAGTACTTGTTTAGACACCACATAAATAGAGACAGCATGGCAGAACACACACACACCCACACCGTTGATTTCTATATAAATATGTAATGGATTTATTTTGCTACATTGTTTAGGCTTTTGCAGTTGGCCTGTCTTGTCATAGATAATTTCTTTTCTTTTTATAGACTGATTTTCCTAGAATGATGCAAGCATGTCACAAAATGCCACCCTTATTTGGTGGCCAGCATGCATGCTGCATGAACTTACAAGATGTAGTCATTGTATTTCCTTTTATAGGAGATGTGTAGATGAAAATTCTGAGAAAAGTGAGTTGCATGACTTTTAGCAGGGATAATGGTATAATCAGATGTGTGTTTGTAATGGGGTCAGAGAGAGGACTGGCTGAGACTGTCAGCAGGCCTGGCAGAGTATCTGATTAATCCGTGCTGCTTTATCAGTGAAAATACTGAGGCTGAGAAATTAACAGATTCTCTTGAGAGCACATAGCTAGTAAATACTGGAGCCACACTTCATATCCAGGTCAGACTGACTCTGTAGTCTTCACTTACCTCTGGCCTTTATGGAAATAAGTGTTATCTTATATCATTTGCCTCTTTTTTTAAATTTTAAAATGGTTCCTTCAATTAAGTATTAGTATTAATTACTACTAGACTGCTGAGCTGTTATGCCAGTTCATTTCTGATTGGTAAAGCAACACAAGGTGGAAATTGGCGCTCATGTTTTCAGGGATATTACAATAAGGAAATCATTGTCAAGGGACATGAAGGGCCCCAGTACACATGATATGTGACATCAAATCCCACCCCTTTTGGCTTAATTCATTAGAGGATTGCTTGTTCTTTTCTTACTGTAATGTCATAGAGAATTTACCACACTAAAATTAACTGAATTCAGTAAGCCGTTTTTGAATAGCATTGTGTGCAAAATACTTGGAGACATTAAAAGACTAAGAAGACTTGAGGGATTTGCAGGCTAAAACAGTGGTTCTCAGTGTGTCCGGGTCCCTGGAAGTCAAGAAGTATCTTTATCATAACACTGAGACACTGGTAGCCTTTTTGATTAACATGAATGAGGGCAGTGACATAAATTATACTAGCGGCCTTTGTATTCTTCAGTACCATACATCGGCAGTTATTTAAAAAGCAAGATTTACCTAAGAATGCCCTTGATGGGTTAGTATAAATTACTACTTTTATTAAATCTCAACCCATGAGTACATGTCTTTGGGAAGTACACATAAACACTTCTTTGACTGCCTTCACTCACAAGCCTAACTAGTCATTTTTTACAAGAAACACCATTTTTACTTAAAAAAATAAGACCGATAAAACCTGTAGTATTTGGCAGACGTATTCTGAAAAATAAATGAAGTGAGGCTGTCACTTCAAGAGAAAAACAAAACAAAACACATTGACAGTATTTGCTCCCAGTGATAAATTTAACACTTTTGAACAAAATTAGAATTTTGAAGCAGTCTGCCACTGAGTTTGACAGCTCCTCAATATTTAAAGATTTTTTTAAGTGAGATCAATGCTAATAAATACCAAGTGGGGTTTAAAAAAAATTTTTTTTAATGAAATGGGTCTACACTTAAGAGGATCTGTATGTCAGTAGACCAATATTTCAAATGACCATTGCATGATACAAAATCACATATGAATGAAGGTCTATTTAAAGTGTAAAAAAGATCAATAGATTTTAACATAACCACCTACAAAAGGTTTATTAATAAGGTTTTTAATATAGGGTCCAAGAAGAAATATCCACAATTCTGTGACGAGACTAATAAAACACTCTTTCCTTTACCAACACCTGTCTGTACAGGCCTGGGTTTTCTTCATGTACTTCAACCAAAATAACATAGTGCAACAGATCAAATGCATTTGCATATAGAATCCAGCTGCCTTGGATTAAGCCACAATTAAAAAGATTTGCAAAAGCATAAAACAATGCTACTCTTCACTAATTTTGTTTACTTTAGAAAATAAGGTTATTTTTTTCATTAAATTAAACAGATATTTATGTTAACATAATAGATTCATTATTTTTAAATGAATAAATACTTCAAAGTTTCCCAATTTATATACTAATATGGAAATTATCAGTAAATACATAACTCATTTAAAAACCTATTTGGTTTTCTCAATAATTTTTAAGAATGTAAAGGAGTCTTAAAACCAGAAAGTTGAGAACTGCTGGACTAATGCATAGAAAGCAAACTTGCTCCCTATAGGCCAAATTTAAGTGGAAGTATAATTTTCTTATAAATTGAATTTGAATACTTAAGACCTAGGGTGGTGAGATGGAGGGGGGCCGGGGGAGGTTATGCTTGGCTTGCCCAAGTCCCTTTATTTCCAACTGCTTTTACCTGAGCTGATTTAAACATTATGTTTCCTACCAGGCCCCTAGCACATTTGAGCCTGTGGCCCTGGTCTAGTGAACAGTAGAAAGGTGATCATAATTCTCTGTTACAGTCATTCAGAAGTACACAAATTCTCCCACTCTTGTTAACCTGCCATAATTTTAAAGAAAAAAATATAATACCTATTTTCTTTTCAAACTGCTATTTTCACTTTTTAAAACTAGCGAATTTTCGCCTACAGTTTGTCTACCTGAAAGGTGGCTTTGTATAAGGAACCTTGGACACAGTATATTTCATCCTATGAAATTCTCACCCAGGAAATATAAAACCCCGAGGAATCATTGAGTTACAGTAGACTATCAAGAGATAAGCCATAAGTTAGCATTCTTTTCATATTCTTAAGCAAACAGTTATTTTATAGTGTCAAAAACAAATTTATTTCACCATTTCACAAACGGGACAGAACACTCTTCATCTTAAGATAAAAAAAAAATCCCTTTTCAAATTGTGGTAAATAAATGGAAAAGACTAAACTGATATGGTTCCAAATGACTCTGTATGAATTATGCTATTCAGTATCAAGTTTAGCAAACACCTAGTGCCTCCTCTGTGCAGAAGAATCATCATTCAGGAGGGTCTTGAAGTTGTTGAACTTGTAGGAAGTTATCGTGCTCTGCTTTTTTGTTATCGTGCTCTGCTTTTTTGGTAGGAGAGAGAGAGAGGCAGTCTATGAAAAGGTCCTGTATAGTTTAAACCTTTAGAGTAAAAAAACTTTTTTACATATGTGCTTTCTAGCCTTACGTAAGCTATTTCAAGGATGTTATGCTTTTTGTTTTGTTTTTTGCTTATAAAAGTACTCCTATGAATTACCTTTATTTCTGACTTTGCACTTACGGTCATTGGCAAGGTTCTATGAAATTCTGTATTCCTTTTCACGGGTCTTTATAAACATTTATATAGATACCAGTGGAATGGAAGAACAGGAAAAGGAAAAGAGGCGTCTTGTGATAGAGAAATTCCAGAAAGCACCTTTTGAAGAAATAGCAGCACAGTGTGAATCCAAAGTGAGTGAGCAGATGGTGAAGGGGGTGGGGGTGGAGTGTGATTTGTGGAAACTGTCTTGGTAATTGGTTGGTTGGTAGTTTCTGAGCTTTGGGGAAGTCAGCAGAACACAACGTAATGGATCAGGTAGGGCCAGAAAACTTGGAAGGCACAGCTGTGAAGCCTAAACAACTTGTTTGTGTAATGGAAGCTGATGGAAATGGCAGAACCTAAACTACATAATGATTGTTGTTGCTTTGATCATTTTTTTGCAGTGGTTTTCAGTGATTTTGCTGTTGGGTGTTTTGTTTTGTGTGTCTATTGGTTTCTTATTCCATGGAGACGAGGAAAGGAATGAAGAAAGAGAAATTATATTAAATACCAATATGAGACAGATAAGACTAAAACATCAAAGCATTCTGTACCATCAGCTTAATAGTTACTGTTATGCCCTGTCTTTTAAAATGCATTTATGTTATTACATACGGGTATATGGAAAATAAATTTTTAACATTTTTTTTCTCCTTTGCAGGCTAATTTGCTTCATGATAGACTTGCTCAGATACTGGAACTCACCATCCGGTAAGGATTTTGTTACTACAATAGCAATAAAACAATAAAATAGAGACTTAGCGCCCTGTAAACTTGTGGTTGGTTAGAAGTACGTAGTTGTGCTTTTTATTTACAGTAAACACAAGGCTATGCACGTACCTTTGTCTTAGTCAGTCTGATCACTGGAGAGAGTCTGATACTGTTTCTGGTCTGGGTGTCTTCCAATTTGTCTAGCTCTCCTTTTAGGTCATTCATGCCTTCAGAATGGTTCCGTAGGGCATCTGGGTAATTTGGAAGATTCACATTCTAATGATATGTTTAACCAGGTAATTTCTCATAGTTAACCATTTTGACTTGCGAAATGGTTTGGCCTCATAGTTCTTTCCAAAGCAGTAATGATTCTCCTGTGCAGATGGCTGTCTGGAATTACTGAATTTTCCTTGGGCTTTCCTAAATCATACCCATTTGAGTCCTGTTACAAGTTCTCTTATGCTCTGACATGCGGTGTCTAACGCCCTTCAGTGGTTCTGTGTCTGTTGGTTATTGAGTAATGGAGCGTGTGAGAAGGAGCGGCCGACCCAAGCTCCCGAGCAAAGCGGTTCTGCACATTCTCACGTTGACTTCAGCCTGGAAGCTGGCCTTTGTGTGAGGGGCCGAGTCAAGGAGCCACAGATGGAAACTATGCTCTGGGGATTTTTTTGTACATCTCTACCTTTTATATTTTAACTTGATGAATGAAGTCTGTTTTGCTTCAACCACAGTATCCCGTAAATAGAAGAGGCAGGTACCTGCTCTCGTCCACTTCCTTTTCTATTTCAGCCTTTCTTCTGCTTTCATGTACAGGCCATGTCATGGTATTCTAGGCATCTTCCCACCATCCTTGCCACCCCCCCCACCCTAAATGAAACCATAAGAGTAACACTAAGCCTAACACTAACACTCACTTTAACCTTAAACCTATCTCTTACACTATCCCTAAACATAACCCTAACC
>PVKE010017454.1:0-30734 GCA_004027555.1 Craseonycteris thonglongyai
AAAGTTCTCCTTCCTCAGCAGTCAAAAAGATAATACAGCTTGTTTGGGGTGGGGTGCTCTGCAGTGATCCTGTTTATCTCAGGTATTCTTCAGTCTGTGACCTGATCCAGTCATCCTTCCTTCAACCCTAACCTGGCCTAACAACAGGTCTGTATCCCTCCTGGCTTCCCAAACCTCTGCCCCTTCACCTGCTGGCAGATTTTTGTTAAGGAAGACTTTGCTAATTACCATATTCAAGTGCTCAGGAGAATTGACAAAAGATAATGAATCATGAGGCTGGCATTTTAAATAATGAAAACAGTAGATATTGTAATAAATCTTCTTTCACTAATATAGTTTTTTGGCCCACCTTATTTCTGGAAAGATTCAAGCAGCATAAATAAATTCAATACATTGAAATGTAATTATTTAGATGTTCACTCTGAGAAAAAATTTAAACTTAAATTTAAATAGTGTTTAAATAGCATTTAAACTTGTTTGTGAGTTTTGTTTTTAAACAACTCTTATGACTTACTAGTGAAAAGACCTTTTCACATCCAGACTGAATATTTACAATCATATAAGGAAAGAACCAGGTAGACTTGGGAAACATTAGAAAAACAGTGATGGAGAAAGCACAACTATGCATACGGCAGCATCTCAAAAAATAATGGTGGCTGTTTCACTTTGCTCTTTTGGAGGAGTATGGATTCCAGATACTTATTTCTTTATATTTAAATTCATTTTTTACTGATGGTTAACATACAATATTATATTATTTTCAGGTGTACAACATAGTGCTTAGACATTTATATATTTTTATATTTACAAAGTGACCCCCCTCAGTAAGTCTAGTACCATACATAGTTATTATAATATTATTGACTAGATTCCATATGCTATACTTTACATCTCCATGACTATTTCTATACGTGGCAACTTGTACTTCTTAATTTCTTCCCCTTTTTCTCCCATATCCCCAATTCCATCCTCCAAAATCCCCCATCTGGTATCCATCAGTTTGTTCCCTGTTCAGACACTTATTTTAGATATAAGAGTGTTATCAAACATATACATTTTAAATATAAATAAACTATGTGTCGACTCTGTGTCCTACCCCCAGTATAGAGAATACTGTATTTCTTCCTAAATGAAGGAGCAAGTAAGTAGAGAGGGCATAGCTTTCATAGCCCTTTCCTCTAAGCTGCCATTTTTTAGTGTTCTGCTTATGGTAAGTGTACTTTAGATGAATTTGAAGATGTTGACTCATAAATAATAGACACAGTTACAAAGCTGCTGGAAATTTTATAAAATTGCCTGTTTGAGCTTCAGTAAGCCACCAGGTCAGATGCACATTCCCGCTGCTCCATTCTCTGTGGCAAGCAATTGTGTACAGCCTTGCATGAACTCCGAAGGACTTTGTAAAATGTTTGTTTCTCTGTATTCATAGCTATGACATCAACACCCAACACTGGACCAAAGTGCTTTCTTCACTCTACTCATAATCAAGACAAAATCCCACTGACTTCTTTCCAGGTTTAAACAAAATGCACTTGTTAATTTTTTGTGGTAAAATTAGTATCATGGATACACATCCTTAAAATTAAAGGTGAGAAAATTTGCTTTGTTCCCTTGCACTAAAATCACTTTATATATCATTTTGACGTGGAAATTCTCTTCCAGACTCTGCAAATCGCTTAAACAATTGAAAGGAAGCCTTTCAAACGATCTCCTACTTGCTTAATGTTTCCAAAGAATGGGGGAATTAGGGACTCCTTTGAATTTTTTCTCTACCCTTTCTCCCTCCTTTCCTCCCTCTCTCCCTTCCAGCTGTGACTTCCTCCTCCCCATTTAATTGTGATTTTTCTTTTAAAGAAAAGATGTCATTACAAGTATCAGAGAACTTTTTTTAACAAACAAAACATTTTCTAGTTGCCACACTGAGTCCTTAATGCAGGCTAATGTTTAAGTTAGGAAAGTAAAGATTAAAAGTGGAGGCATTTTTTATATTTGGGGACTAAGTAGCTATAATATTTAAAATATATGTTGATCATATTTATTAAAGATCATAAGGCTGTTGAGAGCTACTTTCTAAAAACCCTCTATGATCTAAAATCACCACCAAAGGCCTTTTCATTTTGAAAGAATAAATAGGATTATGAGAATAGGTAACTTTTTCCTTGAGGAGCTATAAATGCAAGTCATTAGTAAAGTTCATTTGCGCCATCAGAATTCATTTCTTATAAGGTCTGTTGGATAATTATTCTCTCTAAACATGACAACAAAAACTGAACAGATGTTTTAGGTAGGTAGTTTGATGGATATGATATAATGAATCTGTTTGTTGTTTTTGATAAAAAAGAAGTATCTGATGGTAAGATTTCTTCAAGGTCCTTAATAGGAATATTTTCCTTAGATTAAAGAAGAAGAAAAAAAAAAGGTGGTACAGAACTTGATGTGATACTAGGGTAATGAAAAATGTATCACTTAACAAGGTCTGCATTATTCAGAGTTATGCCCAGGCAACTGTGTGCTCTAATCCCCAGCCAATACGTTGCTTGGTAACCAGTTACCTGCACACCTGCTCTGTAGCTACAAGAGACAGTGCATGTGTGGTTATTGGCTGTATTTAGTACAGAAGAAAGAGATAAAAATCCAACAGATATTAATATTTTATACAACAATATATCTTTTATCTTATTGCACTCACTGTTTAGCCAAAGATTTTCTTTCTTTTTCTTTTTTTCTTTTTTTTAATCAGAAGAGTCACTGCTTTTCATCACACTATCACCTCCCAAGTAGCATGAGAAAGGACTTAAATTCCTTTCAGAGCATCTGTAATCAACTCTGTTTGCTGCAGACAACAGATGCTACCATTAGGGGGGATTTTACACTTAGGTGAGAGGGACGGCTGAATGGAGAATTTCCGTTTATAAAAGATTCCAGCGGGGGAGGCAGAATCACTCTAGAAATCGGTTTGACCACAAGGGTCTGTCAACGGGAAGGCTTGATTAACATAGCCCTAGAAATATCAGTCATTGTGATTAGGCGGTGGCGTAGCAGGGTTGTTCCTGATTATTTCCCTCTCAAGTTACAGTTCAGAACAGTTCTACCATTGATTGTATAGCCATGACCTGGTAGGGGAGCCCTAAGAGGCAAGCTTTGGGACCAACACATGAAACTCATGTATTTTTTTTTTCCCCATTAGAAGGCTGATTGCACACTATGCATTTGAGTCGCAGGGCTACTAGAAAAAATGTCCCAAGGGCCTTAAAGTCATTTCCTCTAACTTCTGGCAGGTTAATAGCAATTCTTTTTTTTTTTTTTTGAGAGTTGGAAGTTACCTTTAGAAATCATTTTGTTTGTTGGTTCTCAGCCCTGCCTATACATTGGACTCATCTGGAAAGTTTTAAAGCATACTGCTACTTGGGCCCAACCCAGAAGATTCTCTTGATAGGTCCGGGGTAGGATTCAGGTCAAAAGAATAAAAGAGGTAGACCAAGGCTAACTATGCCACACTGACTGATGGTCCTTCACTTAACGGGAAACAGGGAGTGAAGAAGACATATTCCTTTTCTATTACTTACCATCTTGTTTGTTCTCTTATTAGTCTTAGCCATTTGGTTAACCAGGGTGGGCCTCTCCCACTTATGGTAGAGAGGAGTAGCTTGTCCGATCGGCCTGTTCCCACCAAACTAAGGTCTGTCCTCCCATGCCAGCCTTTTGTGGATCACTCTGATTTGGCTCTGATGAGGCTCTGAAATAGATCAGACAAATCCCTTCACTGAGTGAACTCCAGGCCACTCGAGTCTCAGGGCTGACTGTTCCTGTCTTGCTATCTTTCCCATCATACATGATGGCACATTGCCCGTGTCCTGCTGTGACATTTGATGACAGCATCATGGTCCTTTAAAATCCCAACATCATAAAGATGCCTCCCAAATTAATGTCAGTCCCCTGAAAAATGTCTAGGGAGAAATTAGACTCTGAAGACTTGATAAAATCCAGAGGAATTCAAGTCCAAAGTCATATTTTATTGCCACCCTGATGTAGAAGTCCCGGGAAATTAAAATCGATAATCCATCCTCCTCAATTTGCTATTTTTGATCAATCTTAGTAAGAGGTGTTTTTGATTGTGGATAGTTAGGAGGGGTACCAGGTGGAATCTATGCTAGGGGAATTTCTTTGTGCCTTGGAAATTGTCTTAAGAGAATTTCAAGTATCTGTGAACATCACATGTAAAGGAATCTAAAGAGTGAATAGGACACTGAAGATTGCAGTTAGAAAACAAGCCAAGCCCCAGGCCCTAAGCTGCTATCTCCCATCCCAGGCAAAACTGTGTTCCCAGTATTTCGGATTGCCAAAGGCTGAAGCAGAGGTACGGTGGTAACTGAGTGGGAGCCCAGAGGAAAAAGAGTTTGGCTTAATCAGGAACACAGTTTTGCTATTGTCATCTGTCGAAAACACACAATTTGTGACCTTAAATGCCATGGGAGGAATATCCCAGCAAGAGGCTGCTGGTTTGGGCACTGGGAATTTAGTCTCCTTGAGGGAAAACACCACCTAAGCTCGTGTCTCCTCCCTTTGACATGTTATTTGAGGCCCTGGTGCCCTCTGACAGAATAAACATTTCTAATGGAGGCAGTTCCTTTTATTGGATCTTAAATTTTTTTTTAATTTAATTTTTTAGTGTTTTAAGGATATATTTTATTGTTTTTGTCATTTTTTAAGAGGAGAGAGAGAGATAGAGAGAGAGAGAGAGAGAGAGAGAGAGAGAGAGAGAGAGAGAGAGAGAGAGAGAGAGAGAAGGGGGAGGCCCAGAGTAGTCGCGTTACATCTTTAGTTGTGACATGGTTTAGTTCCACACAGGTGGATGGGGGGGCCTCACATGGGGTGGGAACCACACTAGGGGCCTTCCGCATGGGAGGAGAGAACCTTCACCACTGAGCCTTCCTGGCACTTGCCAGTTGTGCTGCAGTGCGCATATGGGTTTGCACGGGCCAGGGCCGGGAATCCAACCCCACACCTTATGATTACGAGTCAAGTGCTCAGCTGCTGAGCTAATCCAGCATCCCTCCTATTATTGGATTTGTTATTTTTCCCCTTTTTCATCTCACAATTTGAGTTTTCTTTATTTCTTTTCCCCTTTCCTACTGCCTACCAATAAGGCACAAGCACATCAGATCAGAACCTCACGGGGATCTGCCCCGTACATGGACTCAAGTTGCTCTGTGGTTGACAAGGAGCAATGCTAGTTTATACTTTTACCCTACGCCATCCTTCCCTGTCGTCCTTGCACTGAGGCTCGCCCCCTTAGTGAGACTGTGGCCCTTTGGCAGGGTCCTGTATGCGTCACTCTGCCTCTGGAGAAAGTCGCTTGCTTGTGGCTGAGCCACCACGAGCGGCAAAGATCAGCAGAGGTGAAAGCCATCCCTGGCCTCTTGTCAGGGCCATCAGTTCCAAGCCACCTGCATAACTCGAAACTAGGCTCTTAATGCAACAAACTTCTCATTTTAATTTTGAGAAGTTCCTACATAAAGCAATAGCTATATACATAAACAGGAAAATTATAAAATCTAAAGATAAATTTGTCATAGATTAATAAAAATTCCGAATGATATGAAAACCCTCAAATTATAAGCCTCAGGGGAAGCCGGGATGGCTCAGTGGGTTAGGTGCTCACTTCGCAGCACCGGACCAAGGATCGGATCCCGGCCCCGGCCCGTGCGGACCCATATGCTGAACTGGGGGTTCCCCCAGTTCAGTTCTCTCTCTGTCTCTGTATCTCTTTCTCTCTCTGTCAAAAACAATAAAAGAATAAATAAATAAAATAGATAAATAAAATTCCTGAGCTCCTAACATCTCTTCTGGGTAACCCCAAATTAAAAAAAAAAAACAGCCTCAGGGACCATCTCAGCTGCTAGACACCACCAAACAGCCCCAGATTATAGCCTCTATCCGAGGACTGTGACTTACACACCGTCAATTGCCACCCTTTCATCCTGTTTCTCAAAGTTCCTGGTTCAGGGATCAGTGGTTGGGAGGCTGAGCTTATTTCCTAAACCTGTGAGCCTCCCTGCTCTGCAGAAGTGGGGACTAGAATGTGCTCGTCTCTGAGTCTGCCCCACTTGTCCAGGTCTCTGTGTCTTTCACCCAGGCTGGCCTTTCTGTGGGGATGCCCTTGCCCATCTTGACTGCCTGGCAACACTGTCTTCATCCACGAGTTCTTGGTTGAAGGGCTTTGTCCTCTGTAGACAGATTCTGTGTTCCTTTTCTTGGGTTCCCACTTTCCAATGCACGTGCTGCTCATAAAGCAAATACGCCCATTCTCCTAAGTCCACTTCTGCATCTGGTGATGAGGTCTTTCTGCCTTTGTTTCGTAGTGCCTAACACAGCTGTGGGCATATATAGAAAAGTTCATTGAATGAGGGACCATACAAATGAGCTGGCTTGTTTCTAGGGGAAGTAATTTCAAGTTTTGAAAGCTGTACGTATCTATACAGCATTTTGTAGAGAACCAGCCCTTCAGCTGTAATTCAGTGGAAACTTTAAATGAAAGAGAATCTTAGAATACAGGTAATTGCTGTTTTCACTTCAAACTACTTTTTAAATTCTAAATTCAGAATTAATAGAGAATTTATTTTTACCTGTATTAATAGAATATATTTTGGGTGTGGGAGGAAGGGGAGAATATTTTACATCTAACCTTTTAGCTACTTTCTTTGTTGAAATAACTTTTCTAAGTCTAATGACACAATTCATTAAATCTCTTTTAAATGCACTGCAGTGCATTAATATACCGCCCGAAGTAAGTTGCTTGGTCTCCAGGCAAACAATTCTTGTATACTGATCATTTAGAGCTTAAAAAAAAAAAAGCTTTTTTAAAAGGTCAATTGGGTTATTTTCATGTATTTAGCAACAGTTTACAAAGAAATGTTTTAGAGCTGTCATTGTATTAATTTTCATGGCTTTAGTAATTGTGAATTTTATATTTCCTTGGGAAGCAATTAATACATTTAGGAAACTCTCCTGGGTTTCATAAGCACTTCCAATTAAAATGTATTGATTTGGCAGTGGCTTCTCCTCGGTATTCGTTCACAAAGACCAACGAGCCATTCATGTGGCTTTGTGTAACCTGAATGTGAGCAAAAATGAGATGACTGAAGGTATTATCTCATTTTCCCTTAGAAGTTAATTAGTTCCATAGGTATGATTACCCTGTAAGCACCTGGAGGGCAAGGGTAATGTCTTATTCATTATTATATCTCACCCAGGGTCTAGAGCAGGTCTTGCATATATTAAAGGCAGCGACTGGCACCTCCAGCAAGGAGCTGCTACATGAAGGAGCTGTGCTCTGTCCAGTGTGGGGCCCATGAGGAGAGTCAGTGCAGGTGGGGGCAGGAAGGTGGGTTCCAGGCCAACAGGAGCTCTGGCCTGTGTGGGGCCCACGAGGAGAGTCAGTGCAGGTTGGGGCAGGAAGGTGGGTTCCAGGCCAGTAGGACCGAGGGCAACCTCTCAGAGGCACCGGGACTAAGTCAGAAGATGGGAACCCAGCTGAGGACCCCTTCCTAGAAAGTCTGGGATGGAGAGGGAGACCTGGTCATGAGACTCCTGCATGTGCTGCGAGCCCTTGACTACATTTCAGGTTGGAATCACAGGGAGGATTTAGGTGAACCGGTGGTTGAGGAAAATGGGAAAAATTCCAAAGTCTGGGGATAGGAGTTCTGGTAAGGAGTATTTGTGACACTTTCTTTATGTGGGGTGTGTGTGTGTGTGTGTGTGTACATATAATTTGTATATGTGATGTATGTGTTAGTGTGTGTTGGTATGATGTTTGGGCTGTGTGGGATATGTGAGTGTGTGATGTGTGTGTGTAGTGTCTGGTGTCAATGTAAGAAAAGTCCAAACCTGTAGAGAATTTTTTACTTTATTTGAGCCAAAAACACATGACAGTTGTCAGGAAGTGAGATCTCAAATGCTCCAGAGAATAACACTTTGGCAGCTTCTTTTATGTATTTGCAAACGAGGAGGGAACATAGCAAGGACTTCATGAAGGTAGGAGAAAGCAAGGTGGGGATTAGATTACATGACGATTAGATTACGTGCTCTCTTGAGGTTGGGAGGTGTGCTAACCTAGATGTACAAGAACAATGAACAGGACTTGCCTGAAACCGCTCATTAAAGAAGTTGTAGGTCTGGGGCGTGACTACCCACCATGACCTATGTTGTTAAGAAATGTGATCAGATTACCCTGTGAGTTACTTTCTGTGGAACGCCTGTTTTTTTGGTCCACAGAGGTGTTTGTGTACGGTGTGTGTATGGAGTGGAGAGGTGGGAGGTGGGGGTGGGGGTGGGGTGGGACTATGTGGCTCCTGTTCAAAAATTAGGCCACTATTGGAGGAAAGGATTGGATTTCTCTCTGAAGCTAATTCTTATGTATAAAGATCAATAGATCCTTATTACCACATACCTAATGCTGGGTTAAGTTGTGGCAGGAATGCAAATTTAGTATAAAATATGGTATGCTCATCAATAGTTTGAAGTCTGACTGGATGTGTAAAAAAGATCATGTAAGCATTGGAACAGTATAAGATAAAAAATGAGGAAAGAGAGAGATACCTTGTTCAGTGTATTCAAAAGAGGAAGTCATTCTGGGCTGGCTTGATGAAGAGGTGAGATGTGATCTGGCCTTTGTGAATGATGAATGGCATTTTCACATGTATAACCCAGGGGTGCAGTCATGGGTCTGAGGGGTAGTGTTTGGCTGGTGTGAGGATTGTTTTTGTGTGAAGAGTTGAGGCAGGGAAATTGGGGTGTACTGAAGACACTTTGCAGTCTGGGCCCTGACTGTCCGGTGGAGACCTTGCGCTTTACCGATTAGGCAGTGGAGAACCTTTATAATTTTCCACCCGAGGACTGACAAGATCACGCCATCTAGATCGCTTCAGCAAAATTATCCAGGCTGGGTTGAAGGAGAAGAAGCTGATGGCCATGGGAGCATTTGGAGACAGTTTTCTAAAACCCTGAAACACTATATCATCTCCATTCATCCAAATAGAATTTGGCCACTTAAAGGTCATTCTCAGCATGGTGACATGTAAAAAAAACAACTAAGTTTTTACTATATTCCCTTAATCATATTGCACAGAACATATAAAATATCTTTAAAATTTCCTTCACCCATTTCAAGGATTTTATTTTTCAGAGAAAGAAAAAAAAAAGACAAAATCATGACTCTCATGAGCAGGTCTTAAAGATTTTATTTAATCCATTAAAGAGGGAGCCTGTAATACATTACAACTAGTTCAAAGGAGAATCCAGAGAATGGATACAGTTATAGATCAGGAATATTGAAATGAATGTACAAATGGAGCTATGACTGGATTTTTCCACAATAGCAGAGGAATGTCAATTGAACTTTAATCAGATAGAATTTACATGTCTATAGCAAGAATTCTTTTGAATTTCTATTACCTACAATTTAATTTTGAATTTCAGTTACCTACAATTTACAGAGTTGTAGAATAGCTCAAGGGTACTGAAAGGCTAGACCCAGATGATCTAGAAGGGTGTGCTGTAGACAGTGCAGAGTTTTCTACTGAAGCAAATTGTTTTTTCTCTAAATTTCAAAGGCTTCTTATGGTTCTTCTCTTTACACAAAAATTTATTTCAAAATGCCACACATCTTCACCCCTTCACACACTGGGCTACTTCTGTCATCTCTGGATCAGTTCTCTTTTTCCAAAAGCAGTTCCAGATCCTTTCTTTCTAATGCAAATTAATTAGTCCTTTATTGCTTCCCTCAGTTTTCCTCCTTCTCTTACTGGGTCAACCCCCCAAAACTCAGGGTTCTTCTTAGAAGGAAGGTTGTGAAAATGTGTAGTTCGCATATTCTCCATCATACCCACAGGGTCAAATTTTTTATGAAATTATTTTGGACCAAAAATGTTTTGAGATTTCTAGTACTATTTGCACTTTATTCTTAAAGAGTGAAAAAGACAGAAAGTAGGTAGGAAAAATTTTAGATTTTTTTTTTTTTTCTTATTCTACTACAAATCTCCTACTAAGGGATTTTCTGGTCCAACCTTCGTTCAGAGCAGAAGCAGTTGAGGACAGTTAGGTTGATAACTTAACTGTCTTGTTAACTTAGAGGCAAAGATGATACTGGGTTCCTTGGTCTAAGAGTCTGTCATACAACACAGATTTAATGAGCATGCTATGTGCCCGGTCTTTGTGGAGCTCACATTCTGTGTGGAGGAGACAGGCAATAAATACAGTAAATGCGTATATTATGCAGTGTGTCATACATACATTCTATTATAGTAGACTCTCGGTTAACCAGAACTCAAACAACAGGCACTCAAGCAACCAGCAAAACCTCAAGGACTTGAAGGAAGTGAGGGAGTGAGCCATGAAGATATATGGGGGAGAACATTCTGGGCCTAGGGAACAGGAGAAGCCATGAGCTGGGAGTGTACCTGGTATGTTTGAGGGCAGCAGGAGGCTACTGTGGCTGGCATGATGAACAGTGCACTTGGAGGGGAGATCTGGTCAGTATGAGCAAGGGGTGCAGATCATGTAGAATCCTGTCAGCCATTGTAGTACTTTATGATCGAGGAGGGAAGCCACGTGAAGGTTTTGAATGAAATGATCTATGGTATTTTCTATTTTAAGAAGTTTAATCTTTGCTGTTATGTTGAAGATAAACTGTCAGGGGACCAAGAGTGGGAGGGGGTGGGCAGTGAAGGTGGAGAGGTGATAAAATACCGATAGTCATGATGTTGACCTTGGGTCAGTTTACTTCAATTATCAAACAGTTTTGGATATTTATTAGTTTTCTAGGCATCTTGCTAGGGACTGGGATACGGAGTTATATAAGATCCAGTTTCTACCCCTGCGGAGTGCAATGTTATAAAAGAAACAACTATAAAAAGAAATTAAAAACATTATAATGTGTTACAGCAAGCACAACAACGGAAATTCAAGGTACAGACACAGACCTCCCCAAAAAGAAAGGGCAGGCGGAGCGGGCTTCTTTGAGGAGCTGTATTTTGAAAAAGGAAATGAGCTTCACGGGATTCCATTCCTAGGTGGAGGGAGACACAGGTCGAGGGAATAATAAGATTTGTGGGGTAGTGTGAGCTATTCAGTTGCTCATTTCTGTTTTATTTTTGGTGATACCTTAGAGTCAAATCTTGAAACAAGATTCCCCAGCCCCACTCCCTTGGCCCAAGGACAGTCCATGCACTGCTATGGTTTAAGGTTTGTCTTGGGAGAAGAATTCCATGCAGAGTGAACAGCTGAGTATAAAGATCCTGAAATAGAAACTTGCTTGGTGTGGTAAGGAGTTAAGGGACATTTGGAGGCTAGGGGCTGCTGGCCTGTGAAGATAAGACGAACATAGGAGATGAAGAACCTAGGCCTGACACTATGGGGAAGGATTTAGGGTCCTCAAGGAATTCATTTAGAGTTTATCCAGGGGAGGGAGAGCAATCTTTGTACTTTGAATTGAAAAGGGAAGTGACTCTAGAGGGGTGAGGTAGCTTCTTGTAATTTGAGAAAGAGTTCGGGTGTGTATTTTCCTTCAATATCAGATACGAAGGCATCATGCAGTGGGAAGGGGGCATGTGGATGCTTGTATGGGGGCTAGTCAGTGAGCCCTTGGGAGCGATGGTGAAGTTTCTCTGTGGCCAGTTTTGCAGGACATGGAGAGAGCTGCACTGTGAGCAGAGGCCAAGGGCAGGAGTCTGCTGTCAGGCTGAGAAGTCAAAGCCCAGCCCCACTACTCACCATGGGCAACTTATTTGACCTCTGTGCCTTGACGTCACCACCTGAGAAATGGGGCTGGTAGGAATAGTACCTACCTCATAAAATTGCTATGAAGACTGTATATGCAAATTCTTTGGGACTGTGGCTAGCACACAGTAAGTGCTATATAAATATGTGCCCTTATTATTACTACTCTCTGGGATGAGCAGTGGCCATTGCCTACAGATGGTCTTGACAGAGGCATTAAGCAGCAGAAGGAACAATCACAATAAGGACAACCGTGGGCACTCAGAACAGTGCCTCTTTCACTGGGAGTCCTGGGATGCTTGCAGAACTCAGTGAAGGGAGGACTGGATTTCTCATCAACACTGGCAAAGAAAGACTGAGCCAGTTTTAATTTTATCTAGAAAAATTAAAAAAAGTAATGCTTCTCAAGTGTATCATGAAGCAAGTTCTTAGTGGTTACGTATGCTTAGGGAACTGTAAGCAGCTCTAAATTGCTGAAAGATAGATTTTGAGGTGGAAAGAGGAGGCAAATGATGGTGAAAAGGTGGGCAGGGATTAAGTCAAGATAGACCTCAAATACCCTTCAATTGACTTGACCTTTATTCTGTACATACGGGAGAGCCAGAGAGAGATTTTTAAGCAGTGGTGACAAAATTCCATTTAAATTTTTAATAAGTTTGTTGGCAGCAAGAGCAAAGATGTAAAATTGTCAAGATGAGAGAGAAAAGGCGATCAGTTAAATGGCTACTGCGACAATTCCCAGGAGGAAGTGGGGCCTGGGTTAAGGCTGACAGCAGGGATAAAGAAGAGACAATGGAGCTGAGACATGTCTAGAAGACTGGAACCCAGTATTGAAGGCAGGGAACTCAGGCTTCTGGCTTTGGATATGGGAAGGCCAGGAGAAAGAACAGACTTGGGGATGACAAGGAGTTCCACTTGGGTCCTGTTAGCTTGAGATGCTTGTGTCCAAGTGGAGGTGTCAAGGTGGGGCCAAGATAGAAGCTTGGGAATCATCAGTATGGAAGTGGTTAGGGAGTGAGTAGATGAAATTGCTTAAGGCAAGACAGTAACATCAGAGGAGAACTCTGGGAACCCCAGAAGCTTTGTGGAGGAAGAAATGATCAGGCTGAAAGCAAGACAACACACAACAGGGAAAAATAGTTGCCAAGGAACTAGGGATGGCGTTTCTAGGAGGCCTCAGGGTTAAATTTAGATAGCTCAAGAGCAGAGAACTTTTGCTGTTCATGTCAGTAGGCTGGCAGAAATAGAAATCAACTTTTAACAGGTCAAGGAAGGAATAAGTGGCGAGAATGTGGTGAAGCTGAGTGTGCACCACACCTGGAAGAAACTTAGGTACCACATAAAGATGAGGAGGGAGCTGGACTGAAGACTATGCCCCTCCCAGCCCTCTAGCTTGTAAGAACTTACTAAATAGGTCAAGGATAAGTACTCAGCAAAGAGAGAACATTTAAGGATTTGTGTATTTATATTTAGAAGGCAGAGATGTATGTAATGCTTTTAGAACTTATTCTCTAAAGCATGTCTTAAAAAATGATCAGTTCAACTATCTGAAAAATTCACATCAGTAAGATGACATGAATGGAATGTTAATTGAAGAATCCCTGTATTTAATTGACATTTTAGTTTTGTGTTTATCAAAGCTTGATGCTGTATTTTCTAAAATACATTTTATTCCATGGAAGTGATGGCCCTCCAGCAGCTTCATCTCATTGGATGGCTGTGTGTATTTTCTCACATAAACTCCTTTGGAAACAGTCTTTAAAAAAATATTTATTTTATTGTTTTGAGAGAAGGTGAGACAGAGAGAGAGAGAGAGAGAGAGAGAGAGAGAGAGAGAGAGAGAAGTGGGGAGGGCCCAGAGCAGTCTCCATAGTTGTACATTGTTAATTGTGACATGGTTTCATTCCACACAGGGGCCTCCTGTGTGGGAAGTGAGAACCTTCGCCGCATCCTGGAAGTTATCAGTTGTATCGCAGTTCAGCATATGGGTTTACATGGGCTGGTGCCGGAATTTGATCCTCGGATCTCATGATTGAGAGGCAAGTGCTCAGCCACTGAACTATCCTGGCATCTTCTTGAAAAACTTTTGAATTCAGTATGCAAGTATGTAGTTTATCCTATAGCACACTCAGAAATTTAAAACCATTAGTCAAGTGTGGAACAGTGATAAAATTCATTTTTTGATTCAAAAGGGCATATGCTTCCTGGGAAGAAGGAATGGAGTTTTTATTTTGGAGAAATGATGGGAACACTGTGGGAGGTATATTTGGGATAATTGTAAATGTAGTTTTTCCTTGCACGAATGAATCTTAGATTGTTAGTTAGGAATATTCTGAAATAATACAATTATCAGCAAGAAAACACTCAGATGCCTCATTGCGTTCAGTGGTTTCTTTTATTAACTTTAACACCTGCCTGTGCTTCTGTCTCCAGACAGAAAATGAAGGCGGTTCCGTAACAAATATTGAGCTAATTTAAGTCTCCAAATAATAAAATAACAATCAAACTCTGTACTGCACTCTCAGTATTATGGATCGGTCATGCAAAAGCAATTTTCTTGTTGGAATGAAATGTATTTGATCTGAACTCTTCATTTAACAAATATTAATGAAGTTGACTTATGTGCCAGGCACCATGCTAGGCTCTGGAGTCATGGTGATATCTCAAATGGACAAGTTTCCTGTCCTGATGTTCTTAATGGTTTTGTGTATGAAAGCAACACTAAAATAATAATTATACATGTGAAGAATGAAAGGGAAAACACATGGAGGTATAGTGATATTCAGCCAGCAAGGATGTGGACCTAAATAAATCAACTCATTTTACCCTTTACTTTTATGCGGTTAGGTGAAAGCACTGACTCACTGTTCCGATATTTTCTTCATGTGAAGTGACACCCATTTGACATCCCACCTGGCCTCTAATGCCCCCTCACTTGCCCTTCCCCATGGAAGGAGAGGACCTGGGGCCACCTAGCTCAGCCTCTTCACTTTCTTGGTAACTTTGAACTACTGGAAGGTGGCCGAGTCCCTGTGTCCTTCCAAGCATTGGCTGTTAGTGAGGAATGGCAGGTGGCAGAAATGGATCCATCCAAATAATAATGCCTCTAATGTGGATCCTTAGGCCCAGGAGGAAGGCCATGGAGGAGCGAACCTCTTAGATTTTACTTTCTCCATGTGGGCTTCTTAGGATCACGCCTACAACAGGGTCTCAGTTTGGCTCGGGATTGTTAACTAAGTTCTGACCCTGGACTTAGACTTGTAAGACTTGAATAGTGGTTTCTCCTTTAAAGAGATGTTAGCTTTTATTTGGAAAGAAAGAAAGAAAAGAAGGAAGGAAGGAAAGAAGGGAGGAAGGGAGGGAGGGAGGAAGGAAGGAAGGAAGGAAAGAGAAAGAAAAATAGAAAGAGAAGGGACCCTTAGTATAGAGAACATACATATGCCATATTCTTGGGTTGCAGTAGAGAAACCATTCAATGGAATTTTGGAGATGGGAAGGCCAGGATGCTCAAAAAGCTTGTATCTGGGCTGCTCTGTCTGTAAGAATCGGATTTGCTCAAGAAGTTCGGTAGGACCTGGAGAGGTCTGGAAAACAGGCTTCACAGAAGGCTGGGGAGTGAAAACCAAGAAAGATTTGTTGACTGGAGGATAGGAGAGATTCTTCACATGAAATGTTTTTGGACAAAGCAAACAGACATGCATGAGAATAATGACATTCAATGTTAGGGACAGACTAATTCAAAAGGTAAAACAAGGTTCTTTCAGACCTACCTCTTCCTGAAGAAATTACTAGAAAAGAGAGGCAGTCATTCTATAACCAGTCATCGTAACTTTATTGAATGGTTCCTATGTGTCAGACACTGATCTTGAGTTATAGAAATATAACAGTAAACAAAAGAGATTAAAAACAAACAAACCCTATCTGAATAAATTTATGTTTTAGTAGGAAAATCAGACAATAAATATAATAATTATATAAATTATATAGTGTGTAGAAAATGATATTATGGAAAAGAAAACGTATCAAGGTAAAGAGGATTAGTAGTTTCTGGGAGGGAGGAGGTGCTGATGGTTAAGGTGGGCCTCACTGAGGTCATAGTAGAGTAAGGACTTGAAGGGGATGAGGGAGTGAGCCATATAATGGCATGAAGAAGAGCCTTATACATAGAGGGAACGGCCAGCCTGTACAAGCACCCTGAGGCAGAAGTGTGTCTGGCGTGTATGATGTGAAGCAAGGAGGCTAGTGACGTGGGAGCAGAGGCAGCAAGGGGAGACTAGTAGGAGGCCCTCAAGGTCATTGCAAGATCTTTGACTTGTACTCTGAGTGAAGAATAGGAGAGTTCCAAGGTGGTTGCAGCCGTCCAGGAGAGGCGTGAAGGTAGCTTGGCATAAGTAGTGGAAGTGGAGATTTGTCAGCTTCTGGATACAGTGGTACTTTGGTACTCATTGTGAATTGGTTACAGGAGGCACAATAAGTACCCAAAATAATGAGTACCAAATTTTTCCCATAATGAATAATGCAGTGGTACCTTGGTAGGTTGTTATTAGGTTTCAAGAAGTGTGACAAGTACCAACCAAAGGACGAGTAGTAGGACAAAATATTTGCATCAAAATGTGTCAAATACCAAATTTGATGAGTTTCAAAAACAGTCGAATACCAAGGTATGACGGTGCATTGTAGGTTATGGGAGTGAGTGTGTGTGATCGGGGTGGGGGACAGTGTGGAGGGGTGCAGTCACTGTACGATGAATAGAGGGCTGTCATTTTGAATTAGTTCTTTTTTAAGAAGCCTTCTGGGTGGGTGCACAAGGAATAGAGTAACCAAAGGGGTCAATGGATGGACTCATACATCAGGGGCAGTTTGTCCACTAAAATCACAAGGAAGTATTAAAAAAACAACAACCAGTTCTCAGGCTCCACTCACAATGCACAGAAACAGAACCTCTGGAGGCGAGGCCTGAAGCGCTGGTGGTTCCCACACCTCCCCAGATGGTTCTAATATGTGCTGAGCATTGGGATTCCTGCCCTGGAGACGTGCCAGCGCTCCAGCATGCAGGACTAGAACATGTCCAGGGCAGCACTCTGGGCAAGAGCACCAAATCTGTAACAAAACACAGCAGATGTGCCTAGATGGAAGACAGGATAAATAAATTGTGCAGCGCATGCTCCCCAGTGCTATTTAAGTGCCACAAGGGGAGAGATTGTGTGTGCTTTGTTCACTGCTGTACGCCCAGAGCCTAGAACAATGCCTGGCACATTGTAAGCCCTTAACTGTTTGGCAATGAACACGGTATGTTTATATAAGCCCATAATGTGGAATACCTGACAGGGTGACAAATGAATGAATTATAGCTACCTGTATCACCATGGATGAATATCAGAAACACGAATAAGACAAAAGAATAATCACAATATGATACTACTTAAAAAAAAAAAGATTAATTTTATTGTTTGAGAGAAAGTGTGTGTGAGAGAGAGAGAGAGAGCAAGAGAGAAGGGAGAGGGCCCAGAGCATCTCCATAGTTGTACATCATTAGTTGTGACATACTTTCCTTCCGCACAGGTGAATGTGAGGCCGTGCCAGGCAATAACTGAACCACAGGCCTCCTTCATGGGGGGTGAGAACCTTGGCCACGGAGCCGTCCTGGCAGTTACCAGTGTGCTGCAGTTCAGCATATGGGGTTGCATGGGCTGGAGCCAGGAATTGAAGCCTGGGATTTCGAGGCAAGCGCTCAATCCCTGAGCTATTCCGGCATCCTCTGATGCTTCTTCTAGAAGTTGAAAATCAAGCAAAACAAAATGATAGTATATTCAGTTCTATAGCCATGTATGGTACATTGCTATGAAAACACAAGAGAAGGATAGCAACCCAAAATCAGGCTTGTTGTTACAGCGGTAGAGGGTTGGGGGCCCCAAAAGGGCTTTGGGAGGAGCCCATAGAAACTTCTTCCTTAAGTGTTCTGTTTCCTAAGTTGAGCAAAAGTTTGGGAAATTGGTTTGACTATGCTTTATTCATACCTGTATATTACATATATTCATTTGATATACAAATGTTCTGTTTAGACAAGGAGAACTGATGCTAGTTGCTCAGAGGGAAGCGGGGAACTGATGGAAAGGTCAACGTGGCCAAGGACGAGAGGTGCGCGCTGTGTTCTTCCCGGCTTAGCAGGAGCTCGGGCCTGGCTGTGGGAGCCATGGGTCAGCCCCGGAGGCGGCACTGAAGTGGCCTCCCTTAGTGTCTGCAGGGCCTTCGGACTCTTCCAAGGGCAGCCAGGGGGTGAGGGAGGGGCCCCCCTTCTGGTAGGGACAGCAGCCTGGAGCCACCAGGAAGGTGAGGGGCCCCTCATCGGCTGTTGCTGAGGGGATGGGCCACAGACCTTGAGCTCAGTCTGCACTCTCTCTCTCCAGCCGCTGATGGACCCCCAGGAGGGGGTATGCACCCCGCCGGGGACTGTGCTCCCCCTTCTTGTTGATCCGCCCTCATTCACTGTGCAAATTGAGTAGGTGCCACCTCTCTGGGCTCCAGCTCTCCCGTCAGTATAATTAAGGGAAGAGGTGAGAGTAGGTGTCTTCCACCTGTGTCTGTGTGACCTTTAGAATTCCCTGGTGATGCTTGGGGTCACATAGAGAGGGTGTGGGTACAGTTGGAAAGGAGTTCTCAACCTTGCCACCCCCAGCCCAATCAGGGCAGCCACTCTAGTGAATTTCGTATGTTTCTGTTTTGTGTATAACTTCATTTCAGAGGAAGGCTGTGCTGCGAGCACAAAAATGTACCTGTACTCCTATACCACATTACCCTGAGCAATTTAAAAATGGACACACTCCCCAGATCTTACCCTTGATGTACTGAATCAGCATGTCCAGGCCAGGCTTTGCAGGACCTTCTGCATTATAACAAGCCCCCTGGGTGGTTCTCACAGCAGCCTCCCGCCTGCTGTGGGTTCTAGCCTGGGTTTTGGAGACCCCTACTGAGTTAGAACTTCGAAGTTCTCCTCTAAGCACTAACATACTGGGAGTCTGTGTTTATATTCCTCCTGTGTGTAACACCTTCTGTTCCATTTGTTTGTTTTCCCCCCATTTCTACCAAAACAACAGCTTCTAAGAACCAAAATATCAAAACGAAGCTGCCATCCTATTTTTATTTTTTCCCTATGTACAAAATTAGGAGTTTTTCTAGTTTTTGTGTCTGCCCCCTCCCCCCACATTGTGTATAAAAATAGGCTCTTTGTTTTTCTACATTGCCCACCACTGTAGCTCCCACATGCTTGGGAAATCATGTCATTCAAGTCTGAATAGATAGTAAAGGAGTCCAGGGAGTAATTTCCCCTTGCATCATTTTGGTGACAAAATATTTCCAAACTGTGCTCTGACATTGACTTTGAAATATTTCTCCCTTCCTGTTTGCCCCCACCTTCTGAAAACAAATAAGCATGCTTGATTGAATAGCCCACTGGAGAGAGTTAAAGATAAGACTGGGAATACCTGCTCTTGAAACGGTGTCTGTGGTTAGTACCCATTAACAAAGAAATATGATTCTTAGAAGGGCCAGTGAAGGGCAGATGAAAGAATTAAGGGAATATGTGGGCTGAAACATGAGGTCAAACTAGGAAGATTAAGACTTTTCAGCCCACAGAGATGAAGGCTACCCAGGGAGATGATCAAAGTCGATGGAGCCAAGCAGGCCTCACCAAATTCCAAAGTACAAGAATGGGCAGGGAGGGCTCTTTGAAGCCTGAAAAAGGAGAAATTGAGAACAAATAGAAAAAACATTAGTTTGCACACTGAGTCATAAACTTTTGAAATAAGTCACACTCAAGATGTGGTCTGGGTTGAAAACTTAAAGGTTCACAGATGGTGTAATATATTTATAAGTTGTAGAGACCCGATGTTTTTTCGAGAGTGAATTATACTTCCTGTGGTACCTCTTTGGTTGGTACCATGTAGGAGAAAGAATGCTAAGCTATGTTTACTCTGCAGGTGATCTAATATGACAAAATTTATGTCCTGAAGGGGGAAAAACACCTTATTCTGTCATGTGCCTTACAAATGTTAAGTAAGGGAAACAATTTCCTCACTGTGGGGGATATCTTACTTTAAGAAAACACTGTACCCCATTGTGAAACCCCTGATTTGTCAGCTGCTGGGGCCTGTTTTCACTAATGCAGCAAGGTTGGGGTGGGAATGAAACAACTGTAATGGTGGACACACTGTAAACCCTTAAACTGATTGGCAGGGCCAGAGAGAAAAAAGAGAGGAAGAGACCTCCACTGATGCTGTTGCATATCTCCTGAAGCCCTAGCTGTGAGAAAGCCATGTGAATGGTCCTCACTGCCACAGGTGGGCATTGCTTTCTTAGGCAGGTATGATCTTTCCTCTTCTCATCCCGCCTCAGTCATGCAAAGGGTTGGCAGTGGAAGTTGACAAACAGGATTGGGTGGGGTGGGGGGTATGGGACAAGTGCATCCTGGGATACAAAGTCAGCCGTCGAAAGAGGTAGAGATTAGAAGGAACATCAAAAGCCCAGGTTGTTTGCCTTTCTTAAACTTGTTCTCAGACTCCAAAGAAATACATCCATAAATTATTCTTATACTCACTTCAGCAGCACATATACTGAAATTGGAATGATACAGTGAAGATTAGCACGGCCCCCATGCAAAGATGACACACAAATTCGTGAAGCATTCCTTACTTTTTATTATGGTGATTACCAGAGGGGAAGGCGGCTGCCGGGAGGCTAAAGAGGGTAAAGAGGGTCAAATATATGGTGAAAGTAGCAGCCTAAATTTTGAGTGATGAGCACACAATACAATATACAGATATATGCTTCTATATGCAATATACAGATGATGTATTATAAAATTGTACACTTTAAACTTATGTAATCTTATTGACCAATGTTACTCAATAAATTTAATAAGTTGTTAATCATTAAATAAATAAATCAATAAATAAATAATAAAGCATGAAAAATTATTCTAGTAATAGTACACCAAACAGCAGGACTAAGAGTTGATTCTTTCTCAGCCTATCAAAACTATACTGAATAAATGACCAAGTCATATAAGAAGTTTGATTAGAAGCTTGTTCTGGTTGTACCTATTACTGTGTAACCACTTGGAACACTTAGTGACTTGGTGTAACAACAAATGAATTATGCTCATGGAGTCTAGGAGTCAATAATCAGGATGTTTAATCTCATCTCCACAATGACTGAGGCTGCCAGGTGTCTGGGGGCTGATGATCTGGAGGCTTTTTTGATCACATGTCTGGCACCTGGGCTAGGATGACTTGAAGGTTGAGCTCAACTGAAAATGTCAACCAGATTTGGCCTCTTTATGTGGCTTGGGTTTCACACAGTACAACCACTGGGTTCCAAGTGGGAGTATTCAGAAATCAAGCAGATAGAAGCTACATGGCCTTTTCCGACATTGTCTAGTTTCACAATTATGATACAGTCACTTTTGTTTCATTCTATCTGAGGCCAGCCCATACGCAACAAAGGGGTATTATTAAAAGATGACACATCCTGATTGGGGTGTGTGTATGATAAGGTTATATTGTAGAAGAGCATGTGGCAGGGTAGATATTATCCAAGCTCTCTTGGAAACTAAAATATAATCTACCACAAGGATATCCATGTATGTACATGTCTAAATAATCACTTTTCCCTGCTCTTCATGTTAAGATCCAAGAGGGGAATTCTAATGGCATTCAGGTGACAGAGAATGCAGGATGTGTTCATTATGGGGTGGGAAGAGGGGAGAGGATTAAGAATAATATTTATATCTTATCCATGGAAGAGAGAAACTGAATAAACCTCTTGTCAGTAAAGGATGAACACACAAACAAATTAAGCCAACATGCGGGTTTTGGAAAGTTTCTGCAACTTGAGAGATTGGAACCATTACCTTGAAGGTACAAACTGAATGAATACTTTGAAAAATGACCTGTTAAAAGAAATAAATGGATATTTCTAAAATCTTCTTTGGAAGGAAGAAAGAACATAAATAAAACTCCAAAAAATTGTATCAGTTACCTTGGAGGGAAAGTTAAGAAGTTTCTTTAGAATGCAAAGGAAATAATCAAAGAGATGAACATAATAGCAAGATTGATCAATATGGTAAGCAAAGAATAGATAATGAAACCATGAATATCAGGCATTTCTGAAGATAGTCAGAACAAATGCTATTGAAGTAATACTAAAAGATATAAAGAAGACTCTTCCAAATGGATGAAAGATTGAGTTAGCACTTGATAACAACTCAGTAATTTCTAGAAAAAATGAACTGAGTAAGACTTGCCTTCAGACTTTCCTTGGATAAAAATATCTAAGCTTTATAAACAAATGAAAACATTGATGCAAAACTCTGAATTCTCAATATTTTTGGAACAGAGGAATGAAAATCAAGCTGATTTAACATCAGATAATAGATAACCTCTATAATATGAAGCACTAGACAATAATAGAATTATGAGGAAAAAAGTTTTAACCCAAGTATTCATTCAAGATTTTATTAATGTGTGAAAGCAGTAGAAAATTATTCTCAAATATACAATGATTTGAAAGTTATTGAGTATTTCACACAAGTATGATTTCTGGAAAATTATTAAGGATGTGTCAGCTGATGGCCTCTGGAATGAGAAAGTGCACATTACAAGAAATTTAATAATAATTATTATGTCAATTTCAAATATAGTTAACAAAGACTGACAAGTAGTTTGGGGAGAGACGATAGTGATGTCCTCAACTTACATAAGGAGGAAAGACAAATGTACTGTTTCCACTTCTAGAACGCAAATTAAAGATTGGTGGCACAGAGTGGAGAAAACTCCTGCCATAATATTTATAGAGGAGGTTGTAGCTGAGGAGGGGGCCAGCCTACCAAGGATATTCCAAAAATAATCTAGACTTTAAGCTCAGAGCTGGCAGATAACAGAGAGTGAGAATGAGTTCGCAGAAAGCAGAGAATTGAAGGTTTATATCTAAAAGCCTGTTTATAAAAGGACACAGTCTACTTCCTCCTTCAGAAAGTTGAGCCACTGAATATTTTCCTTGAGGCAAAAACAATAACAACCACAAAACAAAAACCCAGAGTGTTCTTTTCTAAAGAAATTGAACACATATTTTGGGAGAACTTGGGCTGTTAGTGTGGGTGTTATCGCCCTGGAGTAAAGTCCTTCACATTCTGTTATTTAACTGGCCCATGAATAAAGCTGGCTCTTACCTCCTCTCTCTCTGTCACCCTAAAGGGAAGCCTATGGGTTGATGAATTTTGCTTTTAGTCAACCTTAGGTTTGAGAAATTTCACAACATGGAAGAGAAAGTGAAAGATAATAATAAAAAACTGACCCCTGAAGAAACAGAGAATTCAGGGAAATGAATATAATTTAAAGACAACAACAAAGATGACTGTACTATCCTCAAAGCAATATAAGAAGATATGGATGCTATTGTCTCCACAAAAGAAGAACAAGATACTATGAAAATGAAAAATAGAACAAGGAAGAGCACTTGGAAATGAGAGAGATGATTGCTCAAATAAAATGTTTCCTCTGGCAGAGTTGGGAGGAAAAGTTGAGGAAGTCTCCCTAAAAGCAGCCCAACAAGAGAACATAAAAGCAGAGAAAAGATAGAAAGAAGTCCATTAAGGTGAAGACGTGAAACTGTCCAGTGGATGGATTTAGAAGAAATCAGGCCATTGGCTATCTTGCCAAAAATAGCTTCAGGGAGTGATGGAGTGAATGTGGCATAAATATCCAAATGATGTGATTCTGTTTGTCTAGCTTAAGAAGATTGGTTCAGTGGTTCAAAGTTAGTAGAATAGAATTCTGTATTCTCATTCCAAATATAAGATCCTAACTCATCTGTATAGTTCAATGGATAGTGACTTCATAGCCTCGAATTCTTACTTAAAAATTAACCTACTGCATTATTTGTCACAGGTGGGTGGCAATGACCTCAGGCCAGAAATGACCCGGAGCAAGGTTATTCAGATTGTTAATTTATTTTTCAGGGTTCTAAGTTACATATCATATGTAAACAGTTAGAGAAGTTTTGGGGTGGGGGGGCATAGGCATTTTCTTTTTCTGTATGTAAATGAATAAACTTGGATACACATTGGAAGGAACACATGAAGATTAGGTGGTAGGAAAATGATCCATAAACTACATTTTTCAAAGATTTCCATGAGGCATTTATTGACCCCAAAATAGTACATCACCACTATCAACACCCTATGAAAAGTAGTGGCTTGCTACATGGATATTATTATTAAATTTTGAGAGTGGGGGGAAAGGTTGCCTTCCAGGTAACAGCCATCTTGGAGCTCATTGTTTAACTACAAATGAAGAGTTTCCAGTTCTGCTGTGTTCTTCAACTTGGTACCATTGGCAGGAGGCAAAATGATAATGGGTCATAGCTAGAAAAGTCACTTTTTATGTAGTAAATAAGTGTGAGACTTTCAGGCCTGTAAATTAAGTTAAAATGAATGGCTTCTGAATAGCACATTGGGTGACAGGAAGTTTATAAATGTTATGTCTCCTGAGGTGTGCCAGTAATAGGAAGTTTGGGCAGAATAAGCTTTTTCTGTAACAGTCTCCTTGGAAAGACCAGCAGTCTCCAGAGAGATGGGTTAATAAGTCCGTTACCTGAGTGCTGAAAATGAAATTGGAAGAGGTAGGGGAATAGAAAAGACTGAAGGAGAACATTAATTTAGCCAATTCAGTGCTTCTCCTACCAGAGTGATATTCAAGACTGGTTTCACTCTAATTTCAATTCATTTGATGGTGCCCATAAACACAGGGTGTTTGGTTTTGGTCATGCAGAGCTGATATAGAGAAGAGGGTGGATATGAGATTTAGGTATGGGGCTGGGAGAAGGCGGGGAATGGCGTCTGGAGGCCCATTAGCTGTGCTGTCTGATTGGCAGCCCAGTGTTTGGAATGCAGAGCTACTGCTATGAAGCACCCTTTTGCTGTTGCCTTTGCAGATCTCAGTGGAAATTGAGGTGATGATAAGTGGTGTAGTTGTACATCACGATATGACAGTCATCCCTAAATTAAGCATTTTAATTTCCTCATGGAAAGGTGTTCTCAGAGGAAACGCAATTAATTGGCTCCTGAAATGCCTTGATGCTTTGAGGTCATTGGACAAATGGTGATATATAAATTCACCAGCAGAGTGTGTGTGGCTGTGTACAAGAAAAAGGTGAAACAAACTATTTGCCTAGTTTTGTTTTTTTCTCATCCTTGCGTGAGGTGAGGCTCTGAAGCAACAGTGAGAGAGAAAAGATTGAGGTCTCTTCAGATTTCACAGGCCACCAGCCCAGCAGTCTCATGGTTTCATTTCATACACGTAGCCCTACCTATGTTTACACATACTTTTTCCTGTTTTCTGGCAGCCCAGAAGTTAATAGTGTTGTTGTTAAATAAACAAATGCATTAATTTTAATGTGAAATGAGTTTTGAAAAAGCAGTAATGTTTTCTCAGGAAAGCTTCATGAAGTATTTATTTTTCTATCACCACGTCGTAAATGTATTTACCAGTTATAATCATTTTAAGATTTTGTTTGTTCTTTGGTTATTATCTTGACCGAGAGGGTAGGGAGGAGGACATGTTATTGCACCATCTCTCTCTCTCTCTGCTACAGTGCCATTGTCCCATTCATTTCGAACTGGCATGGCCCCTTGCCTGGGCTTCTGCGTTTCCTCCTCCTAACTGGGCTCCTTACTTGAGCTTTGTTGCAATGCAGACCCTCCGTACAAAAGTGACAGGTCTCACGTATAGAACTGATCATGTCCATTCCTCCTATGATTTCCAGCGCCTAGAAGAGACTATCCAAATCCCATGTGAAGCCATTCATTCATAAATTGACCCATTTCTATGTCTCTAATCTAGGGATTTTCAACCAGGGCCAATTTGTCAATTTTGCCTCACAGGAGATATTTGACAATGTCTGCAGACATTTTACATTGTCACTGTGTGTGTGTGTGTGTGTGTGTGTGTGTGTGTGTGTGCGTGTGTGCGCACGCGCACGCGCGCGTGCAACTAGCATCTAGTGGGTAGAAGCCAATGATGTTGCTAAATATCCTGAACTGCACAGGACAGCATCCACAACAATCACACAGTCCAAAACGTCCATACTGCTGAGGTTGAGAAACTCTGCTCTTACCTAATCTGCTCATTTCTCCTGTGCTTCTCAAACTCCAACCACAGGAACTAGGTGCCCCTTCATGAGTACACCATACAGTTTTTCTTGTTCTCATCTTTGCACATGCTGTTCCCTCTGACTGGAATGCCTCCCTCTTCGTTACCATCTGGAGGTAAAGTGTTAGTATCCCAGGGTTCTGATCATACCTGAAGCATCTATCCAATTTGTGCTTATGTTGCCACATAATGTTCGTTTTTTATTTTTTTTCCCCTTGTTTCCTACTGGGCGGAGCTATGTATGTCAGGGATCATGTCTGATGTTTTTCTACTCCCACAGTCTAGTACAAATGTTGGCATATAATAGGTGTTTGGCTTGCTTGTTTGTTGGCTACTTGGCTAGATGTATGGATGAATAGAATCTATATTTAGATCAGATGATTGAGTCCAACATTGTTTATAATCCAAGGGCAGTAATATTCCAGCTTGGAAATTAATTATTTTTTAGTACATTCTTTTCAATGTTCCTTTCTTGATTATTTTCTTTTGATTTCTACTTTGACTGCTCATGAATGTGGGAGGTGATCAGTAACTACTTACCAAAAGAATGTTGGCCATAAGTCTAAGTTTAAACAAGTTATAGCATTAGATAACCTTAGATTCTTTCTCTGTAGAAAGGCAGAACAGAGAATTTTTTTTTTTTTTTTTTTTTTGCTTCAAAATCAGTCTCCCTGGGCCATCATGTTCCTATTCTGTCTTTTCCCACATTAGTGGTATCTCTCTACCTGCCACGTCACCCAAACACAGCTCAGCACACTCTGAAAGTCTGGGTAAGGAACTGAAGACTCGGGGAGTGAAAAGGTCTAGGGGCCTCCCACAGATACTGCTGACTTCATTCAGTTCACCCCACTCAAGCTCAGAACAAGAGCTTTGCAGCGTTGCTAGTGGCAGAGATTTAGCTCTTCAGGCCCCAGCCTCTTCAGGTTCTGTTCCCTTCAATTATGAATACTAGCTAGTTCACTTTGTTTCTACCCTTAAATCTCAAGTTGAGCTGTTTCTACTTTAGCCTCCTTTTTGGCATCTGGAAGAGAATGGTCTATCCAATTTCTTCTGCATGTCCTTTCTTCCTCTGACCAGAGACATGAATTGTTGGGCGATGGGGTGTGGGGGTGGGGGTGGGAAGTATCTTAATCAAGTTTGTATTTGGGTGATTTTCCATTTGTCCTCATTCCTACCTTTTTTTTTTCTCAATACAGTCAGTCAGCTATTGATAGTCCCTGGTCTTGGACCCATTTTCTTGTTCCCTGGCTCTGGCATTTTTGTTATAGATTCTGGTTCTCTTCTATCTGCAGCGTACTTATTTTCTTTGTTGTAAAGTTTTTGAGTATTATCCTGGACTCTTGTTCTTTGCCCTCATTCCTCTACAGGCATCCATTAGCACTTCTCACCGAATTTACCAGATTCTTTTTAGCTGATGGCATTTTTTTTTCACAGGCTTTTAACTTGATTCTTCCACCTATTGTGCTTCTTGACTAGCAGATGCTTGGTGGTCTGAATCTTCAAGTTGTATTGTGTCTCGGAAATGGGGCTGGAAGTGGGGAGAAAGGAAATATTTGAGGAAGAATGAGGCAAGAGACCTTCATTATACTCTTATCAGAAACGAGTAAGGATCACAGTGACAGGGATTCTTTCCCATTAAACTCAGCTGTGGGTTTTGTAGAATTCCTTTTTCTTAGAGCCTTGCTCTTTACTGTCATCCATAAGGAAAATTTCAGTAATTTGTCTGCAGAATTTGAAAAGCAAAACCAACTTCAGGAAAGTTGCCATTGGGGCCTCTGTGGTATTAGGAGTGGCATAAGAAACATATACCTCCCCCTCTACCGGGCAGCCAGAGAGGAAAAGGGTGTATTCAAGACTAATGACATTAGACCAGAAACAAATTAAAGGGGGAAAAAGTCAACTTTCAATTGGGACTCCAATCAGGAAATCACCCTTTCTAAAACAAACAACAAGCAAATAAGCCCTTCTTTCCTTGGCCACAGGCAGACAAAAAATAGAGAACAGTCCACCAAGAGCTCAGAGGGCAGACAGGCAATAAATTACAACACGCCATAAAATGAGAGACAAACAGTGTATTCCAGAGGTTTATACAGAGGGTAGGCAGCCAGTGTGTTACAGAGGCTATTTGGCAGGAAGCAAAGTATCCTCAGGAAAATGACTGATAATGAGAATGCAAAAAGGGAATGCTGAAGTGCACTAAGAGAGGTTTAACAAAAGAAATCTGATGAGAAAGGCAGCTAAGGCACTTGTGGGCCAGGTAGGAATAAGAATAGGATGGTAAAGATGGAGGCAAAAGAGCAAATCAGATTATATCATAAGCACAGATTATATCAGAAGCATAGTTCCTGACCATCAACAGCTGAAGGGTTTCAGCACTTTTTTTTTTTTCATAAGAAAGAACAAGGTGTTTGTTTTTTTTAGGATCCTACTCTCGTTCCTTTCTGTTTGTATGTGAATGAAGTTCAGTTGTTTTCATTGCGTTAGTTATGTTTATGAAGTCTCAAGTTAAGCTCACCTGGTTGTATGATAATACATGTAGACAAGCTCTCCCTATTTCAGCTAAGATTCGCCTGCAGCATGGGAAGTGTGGTGAACAGAACTCATAGAATGCCATCATTCCCAAGCCCTCCCATCCTCTGCCTCTAGTTCCTTTGGAGAAGGTAAGCTCCCCATTGTGGTTTTGAATATTTTTTTAAACTTTTATCAGAAAAATGTCAAATATCAATAAAATAGATGGTGGTAATACTTAATACATGAAAAGATGCTGAAAACTTTTTGTGATCAATGATTCAGAATTCTGAAATTAGTACAGATTCAGTTCAATCTCCTTTAGCTGATTTAACTCAGTAGCTATGGAAACACCTACTTGAAGTTTATTATAATAAGCCCGAAATGATGGCCTCAGTCCTCTAAGAAAGACTCAGCTATGTTCAGGATGGTGAGTATACTTAGGTTGGACAGGGAACTAATAATGTATCTTAGAAGGATTTAAAATGAAGGTCAAAGCAAAGGTTCCAAGAGCATTGTGAATATCTGTTTTTCAAATTTTCTTTTAAATGAAAAAATTTTAAATATACAAAGGTAGAGAAGATGGTATACTCATAATGGTGTAGAGGTTCAGTTAGCTTCAAGTTCAATTTTTAGGCAAGACTTTCCTGGGCAGTGCTCTATAGTTCCATACTTTGTGAAGCCATATTAAGGTGACCAGATGTCCTGCTTTTGGCGGGACAGTCCTGATTTTTAACAATTTGTCCCGCGTCCTGCGGCATTTTAAAAAAGTCCCGATTTTTGGAAAGAATGCACGACAAGCTAGGGAACAGCGGGAGATAGACCAAATTTTTAATCAAGAACCCCCTCCCCCCTGGTCAATGGTGTCCCGCTTTACCAATGTTAAAATCTGGTCACCTTACATATGGTCCATTTGTCCCACTTGAAATGACACTAAGATCCATGAGCGGGGGCAGTTATGGCAGCCTCATTTCTCCATTATAAAATTTCTATTCCTTGATGTATGTTGTCTATATCCATTATTTCCTTTAAGGGCTTGCAAAAGGTGATTTTCTAGTTCTGTCATTCCTTCTGCATTTATCAATGGAAATTTTCCCATAAAGAAGACATTTCCCTCGTTAGGCATTTGGTTATCCTGAAACACAGGCAATGTCACCATAAAGAACACGAGGGAAGGATAAGCGTCTGATTCCACCCTTCCATGTATCAGCATTCAGAGTCATGTGTTGGGGTTTCAGCTATCAGGTTTGTGGCTGCCTAACAAATGAGACCTGGGAGGTTGTTTTTAAATTCTATTTGCGAAGGTCATTGGTGAAATGCTTTTGTCCTCCCATTTTAGAATTATATCATTTTTCTTGGCTAAATGTAACCCTCTTAGCTCCCACACATAACCTGACTTTAACAAAAACTAATAAATATTCTCAAGCAGAAATGACCATAGAGGCATTGAGTTAAAGGAAGAATTATGGTTTTTCTGTCCATTCTTCAAGTATTTGATGACTTGTGTTTAATACAAGGACCTCTCAGACCTGACATTGCAAGGGTAGGTTTAAGTATAAATTCTAGGTGTTGAGAGGTGATAGATGGCCTCCTCCTTCCCTTGTGACATGCCTATTGTGAGGGTGTGCATATGCTTGTGACAGACAGACAGGGGACTGCTGGGCCAGTAGCATTTCTCTCCCTGGGCCTCATGTACCCTGGCAAGGATGCATTTGAAGTTGCCAGCATGCTCATCAGGTGTTTTAGGAAATTACGCTAGGAGTTCACTCTATTGTTAGCTGGGTCTATAATAGGCCTACCCCAAGGAATCATCAGTAATACTCTTAATATAGTAGACTCTCCATTAACTGGAACTCAAGCAACCAGCACTCTCAGGCAACTAGGGAAAGAACTGGGGAAATAATACTACATTTATTCGACATAGATGCCAGTTAACTGAGAGTCTACTTACATTTATCCAGCATCTGCCAATCCCCATAGGTACCTGTTAACTGAAAGACTACTTATATTTATCCAGCTCCTACCAATTCCCATGGGTACCGGTTAACTGAGAGTCTATTTTGGGGGTGGAGAGGCACAAGGGAAAAGGAATTATTGGAAAAGAAAATAAATGCATTTACTTAGTTATTGTTTTTCCTGTTTTCTGGCATCCCTTGGATCTCTGAATTTAGAGTTTGGTGGCTACAAAGTGGCATAAATAAAAAGCTTATAGGGTTTGAATAAAAAGCTTGATGACATTTAATTCTT